>QKMX01352640.1:0-13834 GCA_003401595.1 Venustaconcha ellipsiformis
GATAGATAGATAGATAGATAGATAGATAGATATATTGTGTGTGGCTAATTCCATTTAATTATTTAATTGCTGCTGTCGCAAAACGGTGTTCATTCTTTTCTATATTACTATTTCATGGTTTACAAATACCATACAGTCATCAGCCATACAAATTAAAATCTTTTGCTAACAAAGTAGGATTTATCAAGTGAGTGTCTAGTAATCTATTTTCTAAAGAGTATGGACTAAGGGAGGTAACTCAATCTTGAATGTGAGTAGGTAGATTAGATTTATTGAAAGGAACAAGATCCTTGTGATAATGAAACCCCATTAAATGGCATTAACTGTCATAAGTTGAATATTTATCTTTATTTGCAAGCAGGATGGATAGAAAGTAAGAATGTAATAAATTTTTATTAATTTGAATATTTCAGTATTAGCTATCAATCTTGGAGAGGCTAAATCCATTGTCTTCCATGCTCATTTTTAAGTCGGGTCCAAACCCAGATCTACCATAATGTAATGTTCTGGTAGATATTCTCTATGGTGTTTATAAGGACTAATAAGTAGAACAAACAAGATAAATCTTGATCTGGCAGTGCATCATTTAACAGCAGATCTAGGCTGTTCTTTTTAACATGACCCACTTTTTAAGCGAGTTATGTGGCAATTTCTCATCACTTGAAAAGGAAACATTTACTGTAGGGATGATAAATAATACAGATATCTAAATTTTCTATAAAATATAATTTTGTAACTGGAAATTGTCAAAAACTTGTACACTCATAATTCTAGTTGCATGTACTGATGGATAAAGATATGTAGATAGGATCTTATCATGGCTATAAGCACAAGCTATACTTTTCTTGTTAAACTGACTTATTTATCTGTTAATTGTTCAAGTTCTAACAACTTTAAAGTATTTTTGACTACTTTTTGCAAGAGTATTTTTGACTACTTTTATTCAAGCGTTAAGTGGTTTCCTCTTCAAACTGAATCTGATGTTTTTGTCCCCTAATTATATAACTAACAGAAGTGGGATTATTGTTTGCTGCCATCCTTCCATACATCAGTATACCTGTATGTCCAACGCCAAATCTGTTTAACATTACAGCAGAAAATCTATTAAACTTGAGAGTTATCAGCATTTGCACCCTTCATCACAGTCATAAATGGATGACCTGGTTAGGCTTTCTGGCCAATACAGTAGTTTTTGTAATTTTTTTAAATTACACATCGCTGTTTGAGCTTTGGTTGTCATAAACTTTTATTATGACTAAGCAGATATGTACTAAAGTTTAAAAATGAAATTTGGTATTTGTACTTGCATGTAATGACCTATTTAGATTTTCAGGCAATTACATGGGGCCAAGTGGTTTATGGTACTTGACTTTACAAATCACTCACACATCTCACTTTTGTCTACGCGTGTTCAAGTCTCAGCACAATCAGTGTGGGTATGTGAGAAAGTTTGCCAGTAGCTTCCAGCAAGTCAGTGGTTCTTCCCGAGGTCTTACTCCACCAAATATGCTGGTCACCATGAATAGCTTATGTGCTGAAAATATTGTTAAACTGAACAAAAATAAAAACAAAAGAAAATAGCAGGCCTTAACAGTAATTGGTCCAATTATTTGAGTTTCTGTTGCTTGGATGTTTTTTTTTTTGTCATTTTGGGACTAAACCTATAAGGAGTTTTTATTTTTCATCACAAAAACATTGTTAGCACTATTTGGTACAAGTCACTCAATGAAGACAAATCCAATATTTTTTGCATATGTGCTTATATATAGATGACCCTATTATTTGTGAATGTCATTAAGGTAAATTCTTCATTTCTTCAATACATTTTTAATTTTTATTTTTTAAATTGGATTTTTTTTATCTGTGTGAGGCATGTACATTTTACAAAACACAAATCTAGGTAGTAAATTGGGATTCATTTGATGTCTTGGGCAAAGAGAAACATCTTGCTTTGGGTTAGGCAACCACAGACATTGCACGTTTTTAACTAATGGGACTGAATACTAGTCTACACGTACAAAACAAGTGTGTTAAAATTTCCTGTTTATTACATACCCACTTAATTTTACATGGATGTTGTAGCACTCAACAGGGATATTCAACTGTATTTACATTTCACACACACTGATTAAAAATGAGAGTGTGTTTTCATAGACTTCCATATAAGGAAATTCTATGATGAAGCTGATCGTTTTAAAATACCAAACTGTTAAATTCATTCATACTATATATACAAAAATATTTGGAAAGGTGTAAAAGAAAGGGTATGAAAGATACAGCCACTGATGCAGGAATGATTGTATCTCAGGCGTGATCATGACTGCTTGATGATGAGGACTTGTTGAAATGGGGCAGGCAATGCCATTTGTAAGGGGTGCATAGAAAGACAGCCAAGCATGATCAAGCTCACTGCTATACTGAATAATTCTAGGAGTTCCAAGAACTCTCTTGCTTAAATCTAAGTCCTGTTAAATGAACTTAAAAGAGTTTTATGATTCTGACTACATGAACACAAGGAAGCAGCAACAGAATCGGGTCGATGAAAAACTCCATTCCCAGATGGACAAATTCTTGATGGACGGAGGTTGCACTTTTCCTAGTTCACTAGAAAGCCTAGACAATCTAAAAGAGATGAGATCATTTCTTTCCTGGAGTAGGATAGACCTTACCATGAGTTTCTAGATGATGTCATCCAGGCATGTTGTCGTCTTTGTAGATGATGTTGATTAAAACATGCTGACCATGTAATCCATAATTTTGGTAAAAGCCCAAGGGCTTATGTTGAGGTCAACCGGAAGGACATTGAACTGATAAACCGTGTCATGGTAGGCAAAACGGAGAAATTGCCATGATGGACTGAATACCCCCGCTCCCCGAGAGATTGTGATGTTTGCACAATCTATACCACCTGCTTTTTGATAAGTGACCGTATGTCATGTTGTAGAAAGACATCCTTGTTCCAATCTGACATTACATCGGTGAAGAGGGGAGAGGAGGAAAAGGTTGGATAAATGACACCTGCAGCACCTCTGAAATGAGCTGGATTACCCAATTATTCTTAGTAAATAGGGAGATCAGCCACCCACAGGTAGGGTATCTGCAGGCATTGTGGACGGTAGGTCGAAGTTCATAGTTAGGAGGTTTGAATGTGCAGAATATTGGTTTCTTACCACCTTGTACAATTGCCTCCTAGATTGTCTCCTGGAATTTGGTCGGGATCAATATTGGTGTACATTTGACTGAAAAGATTCCTTGTCCCAAGGCAGCTTAATATCTCTTTCTTACTGGCAGGGGCTGAATGCCTGTGTGCATTGTGCAGTGAGTAGGAGGGGTATGTTTCCAAATGCCTGTGCGTGTTGAGCAGAAAGTAGGAGGGGTACGTTTCCAAATGCCTGTGTGTTGAGCAGTGAGTAGGAGGGGCATGTTTCCAAGTGCTTGTGCACTGAGCTGTGAGTAGGAGAGGCATGTTTCCAAATGCCTGTGTTGAGCAGTGAGTAGCATGTTTCCAAATGCCTGTGTGCTTAGCAGCGAGTAGGAGGGGCATGTTTCCAAATGCCTGTGTGCATTCAGCAGAGTAGGAGGGGTATGTTTCCAAATGCCTGTGTGTGTTGAGCAGTGAGTAGGAGGGGCACGTTTCCAAATGAATGTGTTGAGCAGTGAGTAGGAGGGGCACGTTTCCAAATGCCTGTGTGCATTCAGCAGCGAGTAGGAGGGGCATGTTTCCAAATGCCTGTGTTGAGCAGTGAGTAGGAGGGACATGTTTCCAAATGCCTGTGTTGAGCAATGAGTAGGAGGGGCATATTTCCAAATGCTTGTGTGAGTTGAGCAGTGAGTAGGAGGGGCAGTTCCTGAGCTGCCTGCCTCCATACTTCTTATTTTCCTACAACAAGCAATGGTGGCCCAAATGGGGTTTTCCATCAAGTGAGGATATGATGAAGTTTGAGTGACATGAACCTCAGATATGCATCACATTGTATTTGGTCTAAGTTGGCAGAAGCCATTAAGCCATTTAATGACCGTTGCAATCATAGCCATCACCTTCCAAGCATGGCTACTGTTGGATTTCTCTGCAAGTTGGAAGATTGTAAATGAGACCAAATCTTACACTGAGGACATCGTGACAATGTTCCATCTCTTTTTTTTTGCTGAAATCTACCGATGCTTTAACTTTATAGTTTTGAGCAGCAGTATGAGGTGCATGGCACTCTGAAGTAGTACGTTTTGGCACAGAGCTGTTTTGGCGCTTATTAACATCAACTATTTCTCAATATAAATAGTACATTGTTGGCAAGAAAAACATTTAAGCATTCATTAGTATCACTTGTGGAGTAATACTTGTCATGACAACATACCCTATCGGTTCAATAAGGTATGTTAGTGTGATGTGACAATTAGTTCCTCTCTGCCAGTAATTAATCTGTTTCTGCGCGTACAATGACTGTGCAGCTTCACATTGTGTCCAATCCAGTTCAATGTTAGCATGAAGTGACATTTAATAAGTCCCCCTTACCCAGTAATTAAACCATGTAGGTAATTGGCATGCCAAAATGACTGGCGTCAAAACGGCTCTTTGCCAAGACAGTTGCACCAAAAAGTCAAATCCCAATGGCAAATATCTGATAAATTTCCTTCAGATTGCTTTAAAGCTGAATTCAATTTGTTCCTTGGTCAAATCTGAATATGGTTGATTTGATGCTCTGTCACAGTCATTCTGGGTCTGCTTGTAGCTCTATACAAGTGGCATCGCTGACACTGGTTGTTTTTCTTTTAAGATGTCACTAGCTCTCTCTTGTGGATAAGCAGTGAACATTCTAAAGTCTGGCACTGCTGTAACTGCTGGCTGGTTTGTCCAGTGTATACGGTTCAGCTATCACAGGTACCAGCTGCTCCAAAGGCCTGGCTGAATGGACAAATTTCTCACTGAAATCTCCAGCATAGTAATGACAAGTTGCTGATGATGTGGCTAGATCAATGACTTTTGTCACTAAGATCTCATAAATCCTAGTTGACTGTACCATTCAATGAAAAGGTCCCCATGCTGGATGGCCAGTGTCATCTGGATTGCCAGTAACAATGCAGTGTTCTTATTAATTGGATCTAATGAATCTTGTACAAACCCCATCCACCCCAACTTACATGCCTGAAGGCCATGCTCAGACATGCAGGGGTTGGATTGCTTCCACTGGGCTACCTAAAATTGCTGAAATACTCCCCCAAGGAGTCAGAAAATGGTGCAAAGAAAGTTAGGGAAATGTGGGTAAAATCTGTCCTGATATCAAGAGTTGTCTCATTTCCTTGGACCAGTTGACACGCATGTTCAAAGGTGGACAGTTGTACCCTTTCTACATCCTCCTCCTCCTTCCCCTGACACTGATGAAACTGTGGCTGATGGTGGCAAACGAATTTTCAGGGGAGGGGGAGATCAGTGTCCCCCACAAGCCTCTAAATGGTGGTTGACTTGGGATGCATAGTTAGGATGTCAACTCTTTCCATCCTCAATTTAGTTTGTCGTCCCTTTCCTTTAGCTGCCTTCTGAACCACTGAAGCCCCGACTTCCTCTGAACATGTAATTTAGTAGTAGGCCAATATTCTTAGTGTAATGTGATTGGAGAACATATTTGAAGGAGAAACAAATTTAATGATGGATGTAAAGGTGGCCACACTGGATGTCTGAGCAACATTTTCACTTAGGGTCAACTAACCTTTGTATGAATGTGTGTTAGTTTGATGGTAGTCCTCCAAGCAGTTTCCAAGTAGCAATAACAGACAGAAATGCTTTGAAACACTGGTGCAACTAGTCTCACAGTATTTGAAGTAGTACCATAAACCTTGATAAATATTATCGTCATCATCACCAAAAAAGACTAATCACTTTGCTACCCTCAATTTTGTAAGAGTTACTGCCCTTCTTTTACTTTGAAGTGAATCCAACATATGACCATCTTCTGAATGGAACTGACTGTACAAATTTCAATGAATGGCCATGAAACTCTGCAGTTGAAAGCAGATTATCTAACCTAGTTTTGACAGATCTCTGAGAAACTCTGTATTTATTGTTATTTTAATCCACAATCATTGTACCTGTATAATTTCATTAGAACTTTTTCTTTTTGTTTTCTTTATACCACAGACTTATCTCCATCATGGGGTAAGGGTGAACACCATTCCTCCTGTTTATTTTCATTTTTATACATTTCTTTATTTTGTAGGTCTGCAGGTGGCAAAATGATGCAAGGCCTTTAAAGATCAGTCAAACAAACTATTTGAACAAGGCTGAGCCTCTGATTGATCAATGTGAGTAGGAAAAAAAAGCTTGCCAATAGCTTTCGTGAGTTGGAAATTTTTCCTGGGGTCATCCCAGGTTCTTCCTCCATCAAATTAAACCTTTCTGTAGTTTCTTTTAAATCTGGTCAATCATCATTCAGAATAATAATTTTAACAAGTTACTAATAAAAACCTTAAAAAATTACATATGGACACAAAACTATTCATCCATGATAAAATGTTTATTACATTGAAGTTTACAGTTTAGCGAAATTTACAATCTATTATGATTGCATTACCTAAAAATATATTAATCTATTCATTTAAAATAAATGCCACAATAACCTATCACAATATTACCAATAATTTATCGAAATACAAGAGCAACCTAAAAAGTGTTTCAGTCAAATACATTACTCTAATATAACTGTAAATACAAGTCCCTTGAAGGGATTGACACTACTGGCTGAAACGAATTAACAAGAATTCACGACCATTACTTCTTCTGAACTGCCAAGTGTTGTGTGCCAAGATCTTAAAATTAGCCATTGAGGCAGCCATATTGGATGAAAGAATGGCATCATTTTCATATAGGAAATCTGGCAGAAATACAAGACTTAGTGAAAACCCCATGTTGTTATGAGCATCGATTGTAGTGAATCAGTGACAAGATTTTTTATATATTCATTATGGCAGCCGAATTTGAGGTAAGATCTTCAACATTTTGCATTTCAGGACCAGCTAGATATCATAATTCATCTTCTATTGTAAACGTCATGCTAATAGGATTTTTTTAATTTAGGAAGATTAGCAATATCAGATTTTCAAGATAGCTGCCATGGTGGATATTATACTAGCATTATTTTCATTAGTATGACTATACATCTTTGGGAAAACCAAATGTTGACATGTTTTTGTTTTAATGCAATAGTAGTAGTATATCATATTGGCACAAATGCCATTGAAGACGATTTGACAGCACAAGAACTCTTCTAATGACCCCTCCTTTGTGCTGTGGTGGCCATACTGGGTGTCACATTAGAAGAGTTTTCATTTGGGCCTATAAAACAGCATAAGAAGTCTTTTAGTGAAAATGCCATGCTGATATGACCATTTATTCCGGTGTAATAGCTTAATATTTTTAAGCTGGCCATGTCTTGCCCAGTCAGAACCATATTATCTAGGACCAGACATATCACAGAGTCCTTCTGGTGAAAACAACATGGCAATACCATTTTCTGCTAAGAAGTGACATTAAAGATGGCTGCTGTGGTGGCCATATTGGAGATCAAATTGACATGTTGAAATGACCACCCATTCTGAACTAGAAATTAACAATTTTCAAGATAGTCCCTGTGGCAGCTATATTGGACATCTCTAAAGATCAATCAATCAATACCAACTAGATCTTGAGATGATCATGGGTGTCAAATTTAATGGTGGTTCTTCAGGTAGTTTAGAAGCAGTAACAATTGACAAATTTTGCAGAGACAAACCATCATATAAGCTCTCTTGGTCTATGACCAGCAGAGTTAAAAATAAATATTTTTTCCTTCCAAACATTATCAAGAAATACAGCTATAAACATAATTCATAATTACAATTTTCTTTAATTTAATAATAAAGGTTTATTAATTCTCCAAATTATCACAATAATATCAATGTTCCAAATGATTAAATATAACTTTGTTGAGAGTGGAATCGATTGTAAAACATTGATTTAATTCAGAAAAGGATATTAAAAGAAACAGCAGACACCTTAATATTTCTTTATCTAAGACCATAAACAGTTTCTCAATGCCAAAGAGCATTAACTTAAAATGCTGATCATAACAAATACACAATGATAACAATAATATAACTCTCTGATAAGCATCCTCAACATTGACAACAATACTGTAATTCTGTGATAAGCACATCCTCAACATTGACAATAATGTTAATTCATTGACAAGCACATCCCCAACATTGAAAAGATTTTTACATAATTTCATGAAAAACAAATTCTGAAAACCACACCTGAAATTTTACAAACAGAGCCACTTGGTCCTGTCATGGAAACAATGATGAAGTTTAACACAAACATATCCTTATGACCAGAATAATAATAATTTAATGAAGTGAATCACCAAAGTTTCCGATTTCATCATTATTACACTGTTTCCACTTTTATGTGTTTTTATTGCATGACTAAGTGAAGTAGTAAAAATCTGCATTTTTAAAAAACAAAATTTAATAAAATGATCCGATTCCATAAAATATTTCTAAAGCACGTTTTAAGTTGGGAAATAAGTTGTGAAAATAATCAAACTTAATAATGTATGAAGCAACGATAAACATTCAATAAATTGATTAAAACCACGAAGAACATATATGCCCTGTGTTTAGTAGCCCTATATGAAGGCACTAGTTGGACAAATCAATAGGTTTCATGATTATACACTTGGGCAAATCAATAGGTTTCATGATTATACACTTGGGCAAAACAATAGTTTCTGTATTATATACTGGTTAAATCAACAGATTTCATTATTATACACTTGGGCAAATCAATAATTTTTTTTATTATACACTGGGTAAATCAATAGGTTTCTTCATTACACACTTGAGCAAATCAATAGGTTTCTTTATTATATCCAAGTGCAAGCTAATCACACATCTGGTCAAAATGTTATTCTAAAACAAATATTAATGAAAAATTCTTTTTTTCTAAGAGGTGCAATGGTCTGGTATCCCTAAACAGAGACCTTTTCCATACACTAAGTGCAAGTAGTCCACAAACTTTTGTAAAGTTACATGGTCTAAAGTTATTATGCAAAAAATAATTTTCCTTCTTTCAGTCACAGTGATTACAACCAATGACCGCAAAATGAATAGGCTTCTGTTTTGGCCTAACTGTAAACCATCCACATCCTCTGGTGAAATCACATTAAATATTCATACAGAAACCATTTTATTTTTCCAGTGATACCAAACTCAGGCCAAATAACCTATCAACAAAGTTTAGTCCAAGTCTATGATGTAAAATGAAGTTTTTTATGAAAACCCTTTTCCTTCTTTCAATCACAGTCACCTTGACCCTAACATCAATTTTTTTTTCTCTCACAAACTCCTGTGCAAGATCTATGAAGTTTGGTCTGGGTCTCAAGTGTTTTTGCAAGGAACCCATTGTTCATTTTTAAGTCATAGTGACCTAGACAACAAAATCAACATGTAACTTCCTTAAGTGCAAGCTATTCACTAACTTTTATGCAAATCAGTGAAGCAGAGCTATGGTTATTGTGTTGAAACCATTTTTCCAATTTCAGTCAATGACCTTGACCTTTTAAAAAGTGTTTTTATCCAAAATGCAAGTAAGATTGACTAAAGTTGGTAATGGTAGAGTTCTCCACATATTATGCTGTAATAAAACATGGAACCCAAGTATGGTCATAACAGTTGGTGTAAATAAAAAAATGTCCTCCCCATGTATTATAATAAAATTAAAGGCTTTTTATGTCATACAGAAACCACAATAATAAAGAACATTGAATTTTTTTTTTTCATGGTCAGAATTCAAATCTCTTGAATCCTTTGGTTAAAAGAAATAATATCGTCTCAGCTGACCGGTGAATCTGTGCCAGTCATACTTTACTCTGATGTACTGTATTGCACCACGTATGAATATTAAGAAACCTGAAATTTAAAAACATTGAAATTTTACTCAAAATGCAATTTCTCAGTACCTTTCTACCCAGATATACCATTACATAATGTGCTGGCAGTTCTGGGTCTGTGCAGTTTGTTAAGAGTAATAAGTAGAATAAACAGCATAGGTTCTGATCTGCAGGCACACGATGCTATGGCAGATCAGGATCTTTTGTTGTTTACAGTTTAAGTGAGGTATAAGTGAGTATTTATGGTATCTATTTGAATTTTCAACTTGATATATAAAATGCCATGCTATTAAATTAAAATTTCATCTAACACCTGTCATATTATTAGTGCTGAAAATGATATATGACTAGTCAACAATGAAATGGTAGGGACACAGTAAAGCTGTGCCCATCCTCAGCTTTACATCAATTTCAGACCTAAAGTAATATTGTCCTTAATTTTCAGTTGAAAATATGCGACTCCACACATTTTTTACTGTTTACAGCAACAAAACAAGCTTTCTGCATAAGGAGCAGAGACAGGCAATAAGGATAGTCCCAGCGTATTAGCTTTAGAACTTCTGTAATATTATGTCAAGTTTTGGCTAAATACAGCAACAAACATAAAAAATGACAGTTTTCTGAAACCTAAAAGATTAATCAAGCTTTCTACTTTAGCCAGCAAGATAGAAACTCCCAGCATGTCAGTAGGTAAACTTTTGTTTCATAGCAATATTATCTTTAAGTTGTAGTTGAATGCAGCAACTGATGTAGATGCTACAATAATCCGACTTTAATAACTTTTATGATTTTACTTTTGTGCCTATTTGTGCAGAGAAAACCAAAATCATATCAAGAAAGTTCAATTTCCATAAGGAAAAATGCTCCTGGAAGTTACTGAAAACAAACTTCTAGTCCTCCCAAAAATTAATTTTTGGGACTGGTTGAACTATATTTTAGAGGCATGGACAAACAGATTTAGAATGACATCCAAAAACTTCTAAGCACAAAACATGATGATGAAGCAGGTTTTGGCTTCTGCAGATGAGAAATTCAACCTATGATTGTAAATGATTAAGCACAAAGTAAAATTCCATTTAAGTTTCTGCTGAGAAGCTAATATACAAACAAACTTCAACACAAACTTTTTTATTGTAACTTGTCAACATCACCACTGGAAAGGCGATGTAACATCTTACCATTCACAAGCATGACAAAAACTCACCACACAGAATAAGTAACCACCATATCCAGGAATCTCCATCAGCAAATCCATCAGCCCACTGATTATGCTGTAATAAAAAGTATAAAAAAAACTTTTAGAAACTTTTTCAAATTCTGCAATAATATTCTCAAACTTTTCAATGATGGAATAATGTTGCAGTCTATTTTTTTTTCATTCATTTTTAAAGTGAAAAATATATCCTTACAGTTTTACATGAAATTACAAGATTTACCATCATGCCAAGTGCCCTTTGATTGTATGTGCCTACAGAAGTTATTCCTGCTGCAAGAAAAATGTGTACATTGTAAGCTAGAACAAATAAAGAGAAAATGCATTATCTTTTAGGCATGGAAATCATTTGTTGCTGAAGAAATCACTCCATGCCATTCATGTCTCTATAAAGTTATTTTTCCTTACTACCTTGAATACAATGATAAACCAGCTGTGATGCACTGCTAGACCAGACTTTCTCTGGTCAGATAGGGTGAAAGAAATGTCAAAAATATAACTTACAACAAGCAATTAGGTCATCTTAATCCCAACACTATCTTAAGTTGCGGATATTTCAATAAAGTGATATGAATTTGGTGCAATGAAGTTAGTTTAATAATCATCTAAGCTTCAATTTCGGAGGAAGTTTAGTATATCATAAAAGAACATTTTCTTTTCCAGCATAAATCCTGGATATATTTCATTGTGAGGTAAAAAAATCTCCTGGTACATTCTAACTTGTTACTTTGCCATTTGTTAAAATGTTTTCTTTTTAATCACATGATGATATATATCTAGTATTTATTTTGGAAAAGAAAATAGGGAATGTTTACCAAATTTCTGAGTGTGTACACAAACTGAAAAGATGCCATTTAATCAAACCAAGTAAAAACTTTCTCCTTGTCTACATATCATTCCACACTGCACATGATTTTTGTGTGATTAGTGGCATGTATACTAACTCTTCAAATGACAGGATACAATTTCTAAGAGTCATAATTAAATGTAGGTCATGATTTAATATTGGTAAAACATTCTTTGGATCAGTGTGATAATGTTTAATGCTGTTATGTACATGATGGAAAAGTTGATAAAGTAGCTGCACATCAGCCAAAGCTAGCTTAGCGTATCTACAGTCTATAAACTAAATTTTATATATTTACACTGATTGCAGCCTTCCGATTCCCACTTAAGTAATGTCTTGCCTGGATTAGACAAATCTCTCACTGACCAGCAGGACTAAAACAAACCTGCCGTTTTTATTCCTGAACATATTAAACATGACCACAACAAATAACAAATGGCACATTATACACCCCCCAGCGATGCCAACCAGGGAAAATAAAATCTGAACATGCCCATGATGCAGGGCCATAAATGTGTGTGAAGGCAGGGTCAAGCCAGGGTGTCAAAAATTTGTGCAATCTTGTGCATTTGTTTAAATTTTGGGGATACAAAATCTAATGGAAATGCACATTTCAGATTTTGTTTCATTTTTATTTCCCCTCATATCCATTTATTTGCCACCTGAAGTTTCAAAACTGAACAATAAAAATTCAACAGTAGTGACACTGGCACACATGACAACAGCAGCTGGAAATGTTTCTTCTTTGTCTCTTGAATTATGATTAATGCAAAATGCAAAGAAATTATGCATCTCTTAAAAAGCAAGGAAATGTTTACCATTACTGTATTATT
The DNA here is from genome assembly GCA_003401595.1 of Venustaconcha ellipsiformis. NCBI lineage: Eukaryota > Metazoa > Mollusca > Bivalvia > Unionida > Unionidae > Venustaconcha > Venustaconcha ellipsiformis. The sequence continues at coordinate 12,814 of QKMX01352640.1, forward strand.
AAAACACGTCAATGAAGAATAAAATAAATTCATTGTGTACCATTATGCTAATAAAACATTCAGAAAAGTGCTTTGTCTCTCACATATTATGCTTTTCTTCTAAGTAAATCTGAGCTAATGCAATTAGTGCTTGGTAAGAGGTCCTTTTGACTTTCTTTAGCATCAAAAGTGTGAGGCAGCCAGTACAACAGTGCCTATGTAAATTTTATGGATAAGCAAACTTTTGAGCTTTTGAATATAACTAATTTTCTTGAGAAAGTGTAAAGCTTTGAGGTTTGATGTTTTAGTGTGTAGTTCTGACCAATGAAAATGTAGGAATTCACCAACAAAATGGAGGGCTTCTTGTTTCCTCCATGACTCTACAATTTTCCTAAACAAATGCATTTCAAAGAAAAGATCTGTTTTGAGTATTTACAAAAGCCCAAATAATTCTATGCATTTTGAAATTGGCAGAAATGTCATTTTTGATGTTCTGATTGGAGCTCAGATTTTTCTCGGGAGGATGGTGTAACTATTAGAGCTGCTCCAACCAAATCAAAGTTGGCATATCTGTAACTATCCCATCTTCAGACCTGCCAACCCTGACGAGTCAGTCTCAGTAAAGCAATTGATTTTTTCCATAACATTGACCAGTTTTCAGTAAGGTGTAACAAAGTATGAATAACTGCTATTGTAAAGCTGGAAAACAATTAAAAGTTCAACAAAGTGACAAAAAACATTATGTTCAAATGAAAAGCATGCAAAGTATATGCCGACTTTATTTACCACTAGTACAGTAGCACAAACTTTAGTTCAAAACACTATGCAAGTCACTGGCTTGATGCTATCTCTCAACCTGACATAATTCTTGGAAATTCTTTTCCATTTCACATGACAACGGCAATCATATCTCCTGCCACACGACTTACTCAAAATTGGCATGTGATTTCCAATTAATGTAATCGTGTCTTTTCTAGCTCTTGTTCATAAGAATCTGAATATGCCTTTTTATTCTTCTTTGTTGATTAGTAACACTTTTCTA
>QKMX01352644.1:0-12657 GCA_003401595.1 Venustaconcha ellipsiformis
AACACTAACCCCTTAATGTTGACCGTCAAACGAGGCAGCTGTTAGTACGTTTTTTGTATAAATATTTTTATTAATAGTAATATTTTATAAAGTACATTTCTTTTTCACTTACAAACGCGTCACATTGTGTTTTAAAAGTTCATTTATAAGTTTTATATAAATTTAAAAAGATTATAAGAAAGATATTGTTCCAGACAAGCATTTTGCCTCTGAATAGTTTCAGAGGGAGGAATATACAGGGATCCCGTCATCCTTTTAGGCCATGAACCTGTATATGCCATGTTATGGGTTTGCAAGAACTCTACTGCTTTTAGGCTAATTTTTTTGTGGTTTTCTAGGCCGATAAAATTAACTAATATTGTTATTGGATTGCGCATTGGTTCTGCAAGAAAGATTGCATTTACACAGGTCACTATAGGAATATCTATTTCAGACGATATGATTTCATGATTACCAAATATTAATGCAGTAGCAACGTCAAAAAAAGTTTGGTTGTTATTTCCACTTTGCAAGTCAATTAAACCTTTTAAAATCTGATCATTTTTTTCGTAAGTTTGGTAATGGAAGACTTCAGAATCAGATGGAGTTCGGGGACAGTTGTTTTCATGCCAGGGCCAATTTTGTCTTAAAATGCCCCAAAACCTGAAGTAGAAATTATTAAGATTCATTGCGTGAACAAATACTCCACATTGTAAATAGATACATGTCATTGTCTGCTCTTTTATAGGGCCAAGTGCAGCGAGAAAGCAAATAAATTCAACATATTGCGGAAATGAGGTTAATGTAATTACATTCTGGAAATATGTATCTATTATGCCATTTTCTATATGTAATACAGGAATAGATTTCGCTGCTGGAATTTTTATATCACTGAAATTAATTTCAAAATGTTTCAATATGTCACATATAAAATATGTATCTTTTGCATGTGCAATATGAAATTCAATTGACTTGTCACATTCTCCCTTAAAACCTATAATTATATCTTCTGTTTTTTTACATTGATCTTTAAATGTGACAATTTGTTTATGATTAAATTGAATTTTTAAATCTGAATTAAGTTCTATTTTTAAAAGGGAATGTTCTTTAAGATCAGAAGCATTAGAGTTGTAGGGTAATTTTATGGTTTTCTTTTGGAAAGTCACTCTAATCACCTCTTCGGAATAAGAGAAACATCGCATAAAATAACCGTAGCATTTTAGGTTATCAATTAATTCTATCTGATCTCTCATGTCCTTGCTACAAAACGTTTTATGTAGCAATTTCAATAAATTCTCATTGAAGTGTTTGAATTTGTCGTTTTTTATAATTTTTAAAAGGTTTTTTGGATCGCTTATATGCATTTCACTAGCAAACGTATGTAATATGTCTGTTAAAATAAAGTTTAGTAAGTCTTTACTGTTTTTACCTGAGAGTTTTTCTCGATTCCACGGAGTATGTGACTCATCCAAGTAAGGATCATTTACTAGCTCCATGTTTTCTGAATAGTTCCAACACGCCAGTCTGTATTTATATTTATCATCTGAAGTGACACGCCTGTTTTAGCGTCAATCACTTTTCAGTAATGCCCAGTCTAGACGTTGATATGACAATGGGCACATTGTATACTATAAACTGAAGCATAATCTGTCAGCAAAGAACATTCCATTCTACCTGTTCATTCGACTATGGCTAGATAAATATGCTAACGAACGGCTCAGACTGCTGGGTCACATATATTGATTTTTTTCTGTAGTACCGCTAGAACTTTTATATAGAGAGAATCATTGGAAGAGCTTTATATGTGTTTATGAATGTTATTGACTATTCGAATTCAATAAAATGTTTAAACACTTGCAATATATGTGTAGGCATATAAAAGAGAACAGTAAAAGGCAGGTCTGAGGCACCCTCACACCTTGAAATGGCCCAGCCTCGAGAGTCTTTAAAGTGCTGCTTTACACGATGCAAGAGTACATAGGCTTCTTCTGTAGACGTTTTGCTAAGCCATTCGTTCCCCATACGAAACTTGTAAAAAAACTGGATTAGTTTTTTTCTAGCATTATTCATCACACAACCTACTAAATACTACATTGATTATACCTGACATGGGTGTTACTTTTAAACAAGCTTGTCGACCTCCTTCGAAATTATGCATCGTTCAAGGCATGCACGTTAACGGCAAAATAGCGTCTCACTTGACTAGATCCCTAGAGTTCAAATATTGTATAATTTTTACTGTCTGTTACAATAGTGTCTAGTTTATAATCAAGTTACTCAATCAGTTATCGCCTTTTACAGCAGATTATAGACGAAATATAGTAATGGAAATATAGTAATCAAAACTAGGTGTCCATCGTATTCTAGACCTTTACCCTTTAGATTATTATTGTCATAAGTCTCATATTTATGTTACATACACTACATTTATTCCGACTAAGTATATTTGTGCCGATAATAAAATCAGCAATATTATATTATTTTCTTTGTTACAAACACGTAGAAAAAGTTAATAACATTGGCAAGTTGTATATTCATTGTTTTGTTTATGTTGGCATTTATGATAAATAGTCTAAGTGTCATATACTGTCATTAAACATCGTCTTTGTGCAGGCTCGTGACTTTTGGTTTAAGTTATTGCTGCTTCATTTTGGAAGAATGGAATTAAGCTGTTGAATTATAGTCGGTATCAGGAAAAATAGTCTCTTAACTACCTTTAAATCATACAGGCGATTACATTTTGTATTTTTGATCAATGATCAGCATGGTATAAAATATCAAATAATTCTGTCCTTCGTAAAATCATTTTTTGACACGAGTCTATGAACGTGTCTTTTCTATACCGTCTTACTGTCTGGATCATATTTGGGGGAGTGGGACTTTCTCATTATTCAACATGCGCCTTCGTGAAGAACACAGGAGGCTATGTAAACTATTTTGTCGGATTTGCAGCTAGATAGAACACAACAAGAGAGATTCAAAAAATTACCATTATATTCTGAATTGAAAAATATAATGGGCAGTCATACCTATATGGTAGTAGTTATTATTGTACAAATAATTGTTTCTATTTTACATTTATTAATAAGTTCATCTGTTTCGGATAAAGTGAAACAAACTACCAATATCGAACACTTTAAATGAAATTATTAGGTTATTTGATTAAAAATAGCAATACTCTAAAATTAAATATCACTCTATATTTGTGTCTGATAGAGAATACTTTTTGTTTGGAGTACCATTTTATCTACTACCATCTATTTTCTATATTCTTTAGCAGCCAAACGGGGTGGTGGTACCAACCACCAAAATAGTGGAGGACGATTTTTTGGGAGCTCCTTATCAAAGTCACGATTTAAAAATTGGGCGCTAAAACCAAATGTTGTTTTAAAAAACTAGTATTGACTCATTAAACAATCCAAAGCCCGGTCTCAGGTTTGAATACCGAGTAACCTGGGGGGGGGGGAGGAAAGCGACCAAACAAATGGCGGCCGGCAACTTATCTGACCAAAAAAATCGCAAAAGAAAGTTTCCACAACTAGGTTACATGACTTTGGATATTTCAAAATTGTTGGGTAGTTGTTATATATTTATTTTTCCATTGCAATTGTTGGATCATTTAGAGATTCAGAGGGTGTTTCTTTTTCAATCCTTCCATAGGTGCGTGAACACACCTTCTGATGAATTGCTAAGTGTGAAACGAACTTTAATGATTCACAGGGCTCTCCAGGCTAAATGTTTTTAAGGGCTGGTAGGAGGCAAGTAAGTTGCATTTAATTAGTTTTTACAAGTTAAAAATTATCCATTTAAGTATACCTCGTCTTTTGTCGATGCGTCGCGGTTCCCTCCATTACAATAGCATCTGTGGCAGACGCTGACAATATGTCTATCGCGTTTTTTGTTTTTGAACTCGAAACCTTCAAGTAGTATCCACAAATAGATCGAAAGTTTGTACGACTTAACCACTTTTGTCCACAGTCGCGCTTAATAATATACGATAAAAAACTTAGTATACGCTTACTGAATAGACAGAAATTAAACATACAAATTATACAGATCGTATAATTTATTTTTATTTCACGTAATTTGTATATTTCTCCCCAGAGTGAACAATATTCAAAATTTTACCTTTGTTTTACAACTCCGGGTCTGCTCGCTTTGTAATTAACGAATATTGGATGTTTCTTAAATTCATCAAGATCAATCTCTTTCTCAATTTGTTCCATTTATATAATTGTCTCATTATCTAATATAACATTATTTTTCGGCAGAGGAATACTTCTCGAGATAATCTTTGACGTCTTTATTCTTATGTCGTCTGAAGCGTGTTGTTTCCCGTGATATCGTCATGCCCTCAATACTTTAGACTGCCGCTAGAAACACATAACTGGTTCTTTGCCTTATCCCACTTTCCACACTTCAGACATGGCTCTGCTCCAGTACTGACACGATTAAATGTGGCCTTATGATATCCACGACAGTTTTCTTTCACAAGCTTTGAATGATCCGATCATTAGGCATGGACATCTATTCTTGCCTGATGCGTATTGTACTATTTGAGCAAGTCCAATTGAAGAAAATTCTTTTCTTATATATTAAACTGACTAATTCTACTGTTGCAAAACAACTGCAATAACAGTATTTTAGTCGAAAAGGGATTAAACCAGCTTTACCAAGGTAGAAAAATGCACAAGAAACATAAGAGAATCATATAAAATAGTTTGCTAACCGCGCGTGAAATTACGAAATTTACCATAATAGAACCAATAAGATTAGAGACAAGTTTTTCGAACGAGAACGAAACCAATTATGGTGATTAATAACTGCACATTACTAGATATAATCTAGATACATTACCCTGATGCAAAAAATAAATATTATTTGAATTACAGCTGCAAGATTTTATCATACAAGCAAAGAACGAATTTATCAACGATGACTAAGTGAATGTTTGGTCGAAGCTTAAGATAGTTGTTGATGGTATTTCCTTTGATTCCACCATGAATAACAAATGAGCGGCTAATAATGTTAATAATCTTGTTCATGACAGCAAGTAAGAATTCAGAATAAATTTATTATTGAACATATCAGCCACCATGATCAGACTTGGATTATTCGTGATAAACTCGACCCAGTTAAGGAATTACGATAAACAAACGTTTAAACCAGTTGTTTTCACTGGAATAGACAAGCTATATTACAAAAACTCTTATCTAGCTTCCGCATTTCTTAATGCTCTTTAGTTTGAACGAACCAGACAGCTGTTCCAGTTCCGATGAAATCAGGCGCTCTAAATTGCGTGGCTCAACGTGACAGAGAACATTTTGCATACTGAGAACGCGGAAATGCACTTGCAGAATCAAGAATAAACAATAGCACAGTGGGAAAACTCTCTAAGACAAATAACGTGGTCATTTTGAAAAAAAGAAATAGACGTTTCCGATAATTAGAGAAACGATCACAAACGAGATTTTATATGCTTTTAGTAAATATTGAGGTAAGGGTTCTACAATAATTTTATATGATCATATCTCATATGCTTGGAATGAGTCTGTAACAACATTTCCAAGAGAGAGAATGATACATTTTTACCGCGGTAAACATCTTCGAAGTGAGCGTGACCGTGTATCAGTCGGTTACTTCACCGGAGATGACTGAGTCGGATAAACCAACATTTGATCAGTTTATATTACAATCTTGAGTTATTTATCGAAATGAATCACTCCAACAAAACCTGAAACACATATTAGTTAAATAGAACATAGATAATGATGAATTACTTAAAAACTGATTTACTGCGTCGTCTGTTATTGTGCATTGAGCATAAAAAAACAAACTCATGGCGACCAATGTCAAAATAAATTATCGATGATCTATCAGAATCTTGTGTCGCCTTTGGTCATGACAGTCTTTGGTACTCAATATATAGCACAGTCAACATGATTTATGGTGGCAATGTATCAGCTTATCATACTGCCTTTCTTGGAATTGGTGATTGTCATCGTTATTTTGATCTATTTGGTCATCCGACACGAAATGACACAAGCTGCAATAAACAGGCAAGTTTCCAAATATTGATTTGACTGAATTTGCCGAGACTGAATCATTCGTCTTTTTGATCGAGTATTCATCCCATTAAACCAATTTGGCTTGGTAGAAACTTTAATAAACCGGATACTAGTGTCAATCTCGACGACTTGTGCGAAAGAAATCATCGTGGCTGGACTCCAACGTTGTTATTACGATCAATGTTAGACACAAAGGTTTGGACGTCGCTAACTGTAGCATCGAGTAGAAAGCCAGAATTTTATTTCTTATTACTTTTTAACACTGATGATTTCAGAGGTAATTTTGCCCTAAAATTCTTCTTAGATGTGTATTCCAGTTTGTATTCCAGCTGTCAGAGTAACATTGACGTGATGATATGACACTATGACATCATGCATGATCTGATTAACATTTACATGTATTCAATAGACGCATCAATGACTCTCATTCATCCACGAATACTTTCAAGTAGCATTATTTTATATGACATAATAACAGCGATTGCTCCCTAACTAGAAGCTGGTAATGGTGGTATACGAGCTCAGAAGTGTTTGTCGACGAAAGAATGCCTGAACAAGTCTATGTGATCCAGCGAGACATCGTAGATCAAACAGAGCGTTGTAAAGTTCCGCTGAAATATCTGCAAACTAGAATCAACATTCTGACCACGCCCCGTAAATATCATCAACATAAGATATGCACATGCAACATGATTATTATCGGAATTTAGGAACGCTTCCTCGGATGGTTCTTTATGTATATATATGTATATTGATTTAACTGGATTTGCCGAGACTGAATCATCCGTCTTTTGATCGAGTATTCATCCGATCAATGACATCGTTGATCTCCCGCAGCTATCGATGAAAGAGGGCATCAGATGTTTTTCAGTGAGTGATGCTGTCACTGTTGACATCCAAAAGCGAAAATTTTGTCCGTCTCACCTGTCCATTATCAACGCCAGCAGGATGCATTGTGTATCCTTGTCGGTGGCTTTTCGAACTAGTACTATTGTGTGCTTAGTACCGAAAATAACTTTATAACATGTCTGCAGCTTTCCAAAGATATGTGACAGCTGAATTACACAAAAAATTCTTCATCACCATGTTACTTTAATCTACGTCCTACGAATCCCAAGAAGTTCAAATCTTCATTCATCGATGCGACTTCCACTTTGAAAAATATCAGTGACGGACCAGTGGACCTTGAATAATTGTTGGAATATCTTGCGATGCGTATTGTCGTCGTGACAATGTGAAAGTTTTAGAGACATGATTCGATGTTTTTTCTTTACCTCAGTGATGTATGTGCCACTGTTAAAGAACACCATAACACCATTGTTAAGAAAACTAGCTCGATCTAAAATTCCGTATGCCATATTATTTGATTTTACTAGTTGATCTTAGGATTCCAGGAAATATATGCTTGTATCATGAACTTGTAGCTCGATTTGTCAACGTGCGTCACTTACACGTGTATCATAAGAATAATACTGATAATCGCGCACTAATTTATCTTGTAGACCGGCGTGTCCAAGTCAAATGCGGGATCAGTTAAACGCTTGAACATTTTGTTGTATTACTCGTTGTTTAAAATGACCGTGGAGCAGACCTCTTTCCGCTATTAGACTTGCTGTTAAATTTGTTTCTATCTCGTTGGCCACTTATTTTGTCGGTGATGGCACTCCAACTAATTCTTTCAACCGTTCATTTGCATCTTGATTTATTTATTTGCTGACATTTGGTGGCATCACTTCAGTGTTGGGCAGTTCTATAGGAATGCTTGTATTCTACTTTGGTGTGCGTCGTACCAGTCTTGCGAGTCTGTCTCTGTTCGCAGAGATTGCTGCATAGTGTCAATACCCTTCTCACGAACAACTTCGACCGGTTGCATCCCTAATTGTTCTGCAATCGGAACAATGTTTGGGGCTATCCTTCTAAATAAAACCTGAATAACATCACTGTGTCCATATAATATGTAAATCATTTGTATAAACCGGTAATCGTGAATTTATCACCTTGAAGTTTTCAGATTCACGTTGAGCATTGTTTATAAGGTTGTTATTTTGTTATCGCTGATCTAATTGATCACTCATCAGCACCCAATATACACTAGTGTCCATGATGCCACCGGTAAATAAACGCTGGCAAATAGTAGCTTATTCATTCATAATTTCGTGGGAATTGTTGCCGGCTCGTCTTACACCTATCAGAATTTCTAGTCGATCAACATCAGCGAGGATTTTAATGGGACAAAATTTATCTTGAATCACCGGCCATTCAGCTATCAAATTACCACCTTGTTTCATACAACGGCGATTGCGAGAGGCACGGCCACTTCCTGTTGCTCCTTCATGTGGTTCTAGTTGAAAAGAGCGCTGCTAGAGTGCCTCTGATACAGCTTTTCTCTGTTCCTTTGTTGTTTTAGGTTTTCCTTTTACACTTGATTTTCTCCTTTAATCTTCTATTTATTCATGTTAATGCTTCATTTCTTATTGTCCTTTCCCTTTCCAATTCTGGTCTTGCAGCATATTTATCTACTGCTTTTTTAATATTTCAAAATTACTGTCACAAGTTTGACTTTCTGAAAATTTGCTGCGAAGCGATATAAATCTTTGATCTATTCGGGCTGTTTTAATCTGTAAATATATTCAGGTTTTACCTATCGATCTCTACAACCATATCGAAATGCAGCAATTCCAAATATTTTGTCTGGATCGCTGATAGCGGAAATACCTTCCACAGTAAATTTATCTATTATGTTGATCGTAACTCTTGGTGGTGGCTAAACTGGTTGAAAATGTGATCGAAGACGGCAGCAATATCAGCAGATAATGTCTCAATAGTTATTTATATTGCCTCAGTTGCAGCAATAATTTCTCTGGGTTGGTTCGATAATTGGTTTAAATAACTCTTCTGTCACCTCTCTAAATTCGACATGAGCATCCTGGCGTTGTTGCAGCTGTTGTTTTACATAATCACGGACAGGAAGATAGTTCGTAATTGCAGCAAGTCGTCGTTGAGCTCTTTTTGCCGTGGGAGATTCCATATTAAGCGCAGCATCACTCATTTTTATTATTACAACAACAATTTAATTACAGATCAATAAGTCAGTAGATATACAAGAGTTTACTATAATAAGACGCAGTGTTTCCAATCTATTTATGCATTGCCTTAGTCACGTGACTGACTTCGCTACTAACGTAAAAATCGATTATTGTACACAATGGGGAGGAATATCCCAGTTACGTTTTGTCTGTCTATTTTATCGTGTAATATTAAGTGAGACAGTGACCGAAGTGATTAAGACGTACAAAGAAACTTTCAAGCGACTATTGGAAACTACGAAGAATTCGAGATGAGAAAGAAATAATGCGATAGACATATTGTCAGCGTCTGTGACAGATGCTATTATAGTGGGAAGAGCCCGCGACGCATTGAGAAAAGACGAGGTATACTTAAATGGGTAATTTTAAACTTGTTAAAGCTAACCAGATGCAACTTGCCTTGCTCTACAGGTCCCCAGAAGGGCATTCATTTTAATGCACCCGGGTTTCACTTTGTACGTGAATGTGCTTCATTATAAATTAATAAAATAACATTCAGCCTTGACAGTCCTCTGAATCTCTCAAATTTCTTTTCGTACTTAGCGATTCATCATGGGGTATGTTCACGCGCAATGGAAAGATGGAAAATGAAAACTCCTCTGAATATCTAAACAATCGTCAAAATGCAATGGACAAATAAACATATACCAAATACTGAGAAATTAAGAGATATCTAATGTCATTTAAACTGGTCGAGATAACTTCCTCTTTTTAGGTCAGTTAAATTTGCCGTCGTCCTCAATTGTTTGGTCTACCCCACCCCAACTCGACAGAGTATTCGTGTATTCAAGTCTAGGATATGTCTTTGGATAGTTTAATGAGTCAGATCTACTTGGCTAAAACAACATATATTTAGCTCCCATTTTGCAAAACGTCTCCCTAAAAGTCAGTCTCCACTTTTTTGTGTCGATATCTTAGCCTCTTGCTATGATGGTGTATTTTATAACGACTGAATATATAATTGAATATGAAGCATTTTAAATTTAATGAAGGAAAACATAACGAGGTATGGATGTAAGTAAACGTTCAAGTAAACATGATAAACACACATAATATCATATTTTATAGCCAACACTATATAATACCCTTTCATTTCAACAGCCTGTTGAAAGACAATCAATGACGTGATGAAAGGACAAATAGCTCATAAATATATTGCATGTTATTTTCCTGTTACGAACGGATGTTTGTGCTGCGTTATTGAAACATGCCCTAGCTATGTCATGGTATTAATAATGTATATTTTTATGGTAATGTACACTAGCGATTCATATACGTCATATATGTGAAAAATAAGATGTTTGTAAGAATCTGAAGTGGGGAAAGAAAAGTACAGGGTGTATGGGAAAGTAAAATGATATATAACAATATGTTAATTATGGAAAATTTTTATGGGAATTAGGAACAGTATGGTGGCTTTGGGTATTTAATAATAGGATGGAAATCTAGTCAATTATGGAATTTATTATTAGAGATATAAGGGTATGACATGGAATTTGGATCACAATAACCGTTATAGGGATTTGAACATGGTATTTAAACAACCTTGGGGTCTTTGAAAGTTATCAACTTTGATATCACTATAGCCTTTAAAGGAATTTCAAAATACGGATAATATTACAGCCCTCTGTGGGAGTTGAACATGCTGGAGCTGGTGCATCTTTTGATGGAAATCTTAATACGAGTGGAAAGCAAATATGTACAATTCACGAAAAGGAATTCATACCTTCTGCCCAGCAGCTATTGAATACAGAATGTATATTGATTTTGCCATAAATGTTTTAACTTTCTCCTCCTTTATGCAAGATAATATGCATTTAAGAAAATCAAATATAAAAAGGTAGTGTAATTTCATTTCTGGTATTCTTTTTGTTATTTATCAGTAAATTATCTTTATTTACCGTTAAAAGGGAAACTGTAGCAGGAACAAAGAATTGGGTGTTGGACGTTTAAAGGCTATGCATATTATTTCGATGCAGAAAAAAATAATGTAGGTTTCAAGTGTAAATCTTTTTATCAACTGTCTTGAAGAAAACAAGTATGTTTGCATACATATATGTACATTTTAACAACCAGGAAATATACTATTAAAAATTTGCAATTTTATATATGTCACTTGTACAAGTATCCACTTTTAAATAAAAACTTCTGTTTGCAAATTATAATTAATAAAGCAACCTTCTCTTCCTCATCCAAATCAGTAGAATATTTGAGAAGATAGCATCATCATACACCATAGAAATTCATTTTTGATGGCACATTGCTGACTCGGATTTTCGTTAGTCAAGCTATACATCGATTTTGACGAGAATGTTAAAATATTTCCAACTAAATTGTGACATTTCCACTAGTATGAATATTCATATGCATTGTAAATTGACCATCCTCCGAACATTTTTGAGGCTTATTTGGACATCATACAATGACGTGTTGACATGTTGTCATATCAAAATTATTAACCGCAAACATTACTGAAACAAATGCACTGACTCTGTGCCAAATTTGAATCCTACACATTTTTGTCATCGGAGTGGTCGTAGTTGTAAGTAAGATTTGCTGCTAGAGATGATAATGGTTTTGGTGATTGCTAATATTATATTCCAGGTTTTAATTTCTTGCTATCGATGTTGTTCTCTTAACGCCAAATTGAGCACATAATTATTGGCTATGTATCTTGGCCAGGTTATATGGTGGAGGACAAACAAATAAAAGCACAGGAAAGAACCCATGGTCGGGGAGCTATTAGCAAGCTTTCGTGCGCACCCATCTTCGCCCATCACAACACTCGATCGAGCTAACATACACAGATGTAAGTTGGCAATCATCGGTAAAGGCGAGCGTTTGGTCCCCCCCCCCTCAAATAAGTACTTGTAGCTTATTAATAAATGAATCCGTAGTACGATATAGGCACTATCAATAATATCAGAGTTTATTGTGAACACTGAAAAAAAGCGCTATTATTTGTGAGTATTAGGGAAAAATTTATGAGTGTTTAATACTGCATGATTATTTTATAACCTGGCATTTTAAATGAAGTCCTAAATGTAGTTAAGCTAAAATGACAACAGGTAATTAGTAAATTAGTTGGATGAAACATTGTATTCACTAACTAAAAACTTAAATCTAATTTATCGACAAAAACAACCACTTTAATGACTAAAACATGTTTTAACAAGTATTTATTTATGCCAGAAAGCCAGAGACTGACACATTCAGATTATCATGATTATCTTGTTTCAATTGTTATATTTGCCCTTATAAGGACGGAAATGTAGCTGTCTCCGGTTTGCAATCTTATTGTTTTCTTTGCACGATTTTGTTTTGGTATAAATGAAGTAAATAAGAACATTAAGTACTTTTATTTCTAATCCTTGCTTCACTTATTATAACTGCAAGTTATCTGCTTACGTCCCTCACATAAATATCATTTCAAAAGCTGTTTGTATAAGTAGATTTGCAATAAAAGCGTGACCTTAAAACAGGAAATTTCTTCTTATAATATTATCTATAATCAATATATATAT
>QKMX01352649.1:0-10996 GCA_003401595.1 Venustaconcha ellipsiformis
CGAGCAAACTTTTGTAGGGTTCACCTTCCCTGCTGCTACTTTGCATTTTTTGCATTGCAGAACTAAAGGGATATATGTATGCGCTCTTAATGAAAAAACGAATGAATGAATGGTTGGATTGATGACTTTACAACAGTCATATTACATAACAGAGCAACGCACAAGTGCAACCAATTTCTCCAAGAAAACATTTGTAAAAAAAAATAATGTTATTCAACGATAATACTGAATACTCTGCCTCCAAAAATTAGATATCAATTTGAATATAATGTCAAAATAGAGTTAGTATGGAATAATTACCTTCTACACTCTTTAATGCTGCAGAAAATGCATTCTGGGTATTTATGACCAATCACCTAACAACAAATAAATGACGATATGGAAAGACATAATGATAATAACTAACTAGAAAATGGATCTCATCCCCCTACTTTTACATCCTAAACTTTTCGTTGGATAGCATATGCCAGGTATTTGATAATATAGGGCAGGATATTATATAGTAATAAAAAGGTATGTAGTGGACCGTGTCGAAATGTTAACATTACATTTCCCTTAGAACCCCATTCGTATCTCAAAATGGAAAGGGCTATAATTAAAGTTTTAACATTACCATTCCTATTGTGTATTGAGTTCTTCCCGCTTGTAAACATATGGAGTAATGACAATTTTCCTTGTTTCCCAACATGTTAAACCTATAGACATTTTTTAAAATATGATTTTCGCCTAATATCCCATAGGAGCGACATGTAAACATATGGCTTTATGTTAATTCCTAGTATGCCTCCAGTCGGCTCATATTACTGTACCACTGATGTCAGCAAAAACTCAGTAGAGCTTGACGTAAACCTATGTTCCAACTTAACAATAAAGCCAAGGCTGGGTAACCGACCTAGCAAACTGAACACGCACGCACGCACACACACACACACGGGTAGTGCCACAAAGCGATAGATAAATAGACGCTGTTACAAGAAGGAATAAAGAGAAATATCAATACAATAACGAAATAGTAGTTAAGTACACTGAGTTTCCATACACAGATGATCGTAGAAGTGTAGGTGCTTTCTTACAAATGCCGCTACATTGTAAGCAATATTTATACATTATTCGTTAACTTTTAAATTGTTATCTCATGACTTGATTTAGGTGAAGGCACAGGAGACACTTTCCCCGGTCCACCCTAGTCATGCATCCCACCCCACCCACGGTGACGAGGATGCAATTACATGTGTTTAAATAAACCATATATATATATAGGTCTAAACCGTCTCAAACTTAGACTAATGGAGCAATGAAATTATAAACATACAAAGGATAGTTTAAGGTCTGCATTATGGACGTAGATCTATAAGACCACTCCCTTCATTATAAGAGCTTCGCCCCCCCCCCCCTAAAACTCATCCGGCTCTGGGTTATTTCAATATATTAAGGTCCAGGTCAGTGGAGCCTGCGGAACTATTTTCGGGTTGGTTGGGTGGAGGTAAACATGTTGTGGTCACCTATTACTCGTTTAACGGATGTAGGCCAAAATATGTTTAGAAATGAAATTGGGGGTGGAGCCAATGACTACCCATTTCCCCCCAATGTGCGGGTGTCCATGGCCCCAGTTGTAGATTCAATAAAAGGCCAAGCAACAGATAAATTAGGCGAAAGGATCCAGTACAAACTTTACATTTTTAATACTACCACTATTGTACCGATACCTATTTAAAACGTACCCCAGAGATGATTCTTCTTAAGTGCATTTAATCATTATACTCAAAGATGCGATAACGCAAATTGTCTATCAAAAACCAGAGCTTTGTCACTATTTAGTCCAGACATATGACTATTTGTCAGTATGTAGTCCAGACATATGACTATTTGTCAGTATTTAGTCCAGACATATGACTATTTGACAGTATTTAATCCAGACATATGACTATTTGTCAGTATTTAGTCCATACATACGACTAAGCTGGTGCCTTACTTAAAGGAAATGTAAAATTTCGAAGAAATTATCATCGACAAACGGTTGAAATAATTATCCCCCTCAAAAAAAAATCAGGAACATATTTTTAAAAAATAGAGCCTTGTCTACATGGTCTCATTGCCAGTGACTTGTGTGGTAAGGTTATTTCTTGTAATAATTATGAAAGGGTTTACCTGACATTGGATAAAATAATATAGAAAGTTGCATTTGCTTGCTGTTCAACGAAAACAACAGGATGCAAAATGTCCCTCATTTCCGTGTCATGCAGATGCTTTTTTTATATCCTCTACTTCTCTTTTGCAATTTTAATTCATAAAGGAGCCGGCCAACGAATGATGAAACCTTCCAGGATTTATTGAACTACGGTGGGTAGTGGGAAGCAAAATGTGACGGAGGTTTATCAGTTATAGTCAAAGTGGCACATATTTTGTATGCTTATACATAAACTAAAATAAATATAACTATGGTCTTAGGTCTTACATTGATATAAGGAAGTGATCACGTTATATTTAATGCATTGAACTGATGCTTGCCACATTGATAACAGATTGAATGACTTCGTTTAACGGTAGAAGTAGTAGAGAAGTAAAGATACAAAATAAATAAACAAATGGCTGTTTATTTATTTCATACAAATATTAACCAACAATACTGCTTATTTGCCATGCAGTCTGTGTCTGTCTGCTATTAACTTTTGTCTTCGAAATCGAAATTGCTATATCTCGTTTGCCTCATTGGGTACGCTGGATTCCTAATGATTGTTATAAACATACAATTATATAGATTAAAAGGTACTGGAGAGATGACAGCTTTCTCTCTTGTTACGATTGTATGGTCTTAAACTAAGTAACAGAAAGGAGCAAAACCAATTTTTTAAACAAATCTTAATAATGCATAATTTCATTCGTTAAGTCATATAATGAAAATTTAAGAGGAACTTACAGTAATGTGAAATTAATTCTAAAATAATACATAAAGTTCTATCACAAGTCCAAAAGAATAGAGTGTTCATCGAATGAGTTGATGTACCAATAGCCTTGAATATGCTGAAATGCCAAGTCTTGATGTTTCACATTGGTATTGCCCAGAATGTCTTTGAATAAATTTCAGAATAATCCCCAAATATTATTTAGTCCAAATAGTCATATGAGCCCTTGTAATTCCAGTAAATGATTTAAATAAATGATTCCTCTCAAATTAAATCTAAACATAACAATAAATAGGTCTGCAGACTGAACATGAAATATGAACTGAAATAGGAATAGCAATAATTGCTCACGTCTCTCCGTTTATAAATCTCCGCGACTCTTTGTCGCAATATATTGTTGAACTATTTCCTAATGTCTCATTATCTGATCATTGTTACAATAGTCAAACTTACCAGACTGCAAACATGATTTTAATCTAGTTTAATCTATTTATAGCTCATTATTTTAAAAGAGAATCTACAATCATGGTGAAAACATTAGCTATGTAATATTCTGTTTATAAAATGATCACCACGATTTAAATCTATATTCATGGGCAAAAATTATCTTACATATATAGATTTACATAACAATATATACCTTGTTATCTCCTTATGATTGACAAGAGTGCAAATCTTAATCGTATGTGACAAATATGTTTATTTTGTCACGAATTCTATTTTTATCTAGATTCATTGAATGATTTTTATTTCTAGAAGAAAAAGTTTCGAGCCAATGGTATTTATGCCATTTTATGTGACATAAATACAGACTTTCATAAATTTGTCTGTAAACAGAACATAAGCAGCCTTTGTGAGTTTGGGTGCGTTTTTGTATGCATTTGTGTCTTTTACATTCGTATGGTAGCCTGTGCGTACACGTACGCATACTCATGTGTCTGAGCTTGTGAGAAAAAAAAGAGTATTCAAGCTAATGTAAAGAATACCAAATTCAAGTAGCAACAACACAAAAAATTTAAGTGCAGATACTTTATGAATTTATTCAGTCCAAAATGAGATGCAATAACTGATTTAATTTTGCAAATGTTTAAATAACCCCTGAGAAAGAAATCTTCACGACTACCAGCCTCGACATGGTCTCCATATGTCAAGTATCTTGTCACCAGAATGAACGTAGTATAAAGGATGCATCATAGCTGTATCACATGACTGAAAGATAGATAATTTTATATCATTTATTTTTCAATAGATGTCACTTCTGTAAGTAAACGCTATTTATGGATTGCATTGTGGAATTGAAAGGATTGAGATGCATGCACCACTGGCACCTCGGCTGAGTAAGTAAGTGAAAATATAAAGTAAAGAGATTATCCTATTTGCAAAAGTCGAACTGAAGAGACCAACGCCCTATTGTACGTATGCTTGAATGGAATGTTTAAGTTACATTTTATTGTGTATAGTTGGTAAAATAGCACCAACGAGCTAATGTTTCTTATTATGGAAGCAAAATGATCATCCGCGTCTTTAAAATCCACACCAAGACATTAATATTTTTTTTTTTTATAAACGTACGCATCTTTAAAGCAAATTCGTAATATACGTTAGCAATTATGCAAATATGTGTATAAACAATTAATCTGCTGGAATTGTTACATATAGTGGACCAATACTATATTATATAATTCGATACAAGTATATCATACAGTAATCAAGAATGAAATTTAATAAGACTGAGTATAACAGCTCTTTGTACACAAACACTCACACCTCATTCCTATTCTTAAAATAAGCAATTTTTATGAACTGCCATCGCTCTCAGCTACCCGTCCCCAAAGTGTTTATATCGGTGACGTCACTATGGAGTAGGCCAATAGAACGCCATCGCCATTTTGCCCCATGCGTGAAAAATGGTTGCTTTCATTTTAAGTGAATTGGTGAGCACGGTTTCTTGATTCTAAACTTTTCACTGAGTAAATATCATCAACGCATTTAGCATCAGATTTGTAATTTTTCAAAAATACATTTTTTTTACAATAAAATATAACATTATAATAAAAATGTCTTACGAATTTATGTTTGGGATTTTATTTTGATTTGAGCTTGAAGGCATAATTTTGATAGCGCAGACCACATGTACAGGTTTCCATATCTTTGTTTAGTAGAAAGCGTTGCGAGAGACAATTGATAGAAGAAATATAATTATTTTATATTTTCTTGCTGTAATTCAAGTTGATGGGTAGGATTTATTCATTTTTGTACTTGATTTATATTTCTAGATTATCGTTCTCAGTCAAATTTTGCATTCTTTAATGCTGTTTTGATTAGTAATCGTTTAATTTTCGAGTAAAAGTCGTCTAATTTCCTCGCTGCCACAATGCTATAATCTATGCATTTCTGTATATTGTGAATGTTGAGAATGGTTTCAAAATATTGTTACGCTATGTTGTGGATTTTACTGTGAGTAGATTCTTATCTAAGCATTGTTATATTTATATCTCACCTGAGCGTAATATTTATAAATAGCAAATTACATGGTTTATTGAAGTTTAAGCTAATCAGGAATAGTCATACTAATTTTAAACCGAACAGATTCAGAACCGTATGACCCAGTTCAACGTTAATCAGGTTTAAGGGTCGCACTCTATTAACAAACGGTTAGTCGTATATATACCTTCCGTCTGTTTACGATTATGGCTTCCTGAGAATTCACCAGTGTGGAGACTGGAATATATCGTCCTCACATAACTAGCATCCATCTCACGTGGTCAAAATTGGACATCTTCTACAATCTATTATTTGAATAGGACACTTTCTGTAACGCTTTACTTGAATAGGAAAATGAATGCAACCCATTATTTGAATAGTACGATATTTTGCAACCTATTATTTCGATAGGACAATTACTATAACCTGTCATTTGAACAGAACAATTATCGCAGCCTATTGTTTGAATAGGACAATTACTGAAATTTGTTATTTAAATAAGACTATTACTGCAGCCTGGTATTTGATTAGGACAATTACTGCTGCCTGTTATTAAATATAAATATGACTGCACCCTGCTATTAGAATCGGATAATTACATTAGCCAGTTATTTGAATAGGCCAATTGCTATAACCTGTTATTTGAATAGGACAATTGCTGAAGCATGTTATTTGAATAAGCCAATTACTGCAACCTATTACTTGAATATTACATTTATTACAGCCGATTATTTGAATTGGAAAACTACTGGGGCCTGTTATTTGAACAGAAAAAAAATACTTCATCCCGTTATTTGAAAAGGATAATTACAATAGCCTGTTATTACAATAGGTTGAATATGAAAATTACTGTAACCTATTATTTGAATAGGATAATTACTGCAACTTATTATTTGAATAGGTTAATTACTGCAACCTATTACTGAATAGGTCCATTACCGTCCATCTGAAGTAATCATCAACTCTTTAGATGAAACGGAACACTTGCTTTTCTGTCTGATTAAAAATCTTCTGATTCAATTAAAATCAGTAAAAATTTTTTTTAAAGTTAAGTGTATATTTAGTTTCAATACGGAAACATTTTGATTATTAGGTAATGTATAATCTGATCATATTCAGTCAGTATAACTTGGTTTAATAGTATAGAGGGTGTTAGAAAACAGTCATGACGTGAATATTTTATTTTGTTCCCTACTGCGCTTTTCCGTGTAAATAAATTTGTTTGTTTTACATCTGGTATTTGTCCCTCGCTAATCTATCACTTCTTGCTCATATGATAAACATTTAGGTTCTACACTCTTAATTTTGAAAAAGAGAAAATGATCAAAAACCAGTTCAATGATAAGCACAAACAGTGGTTTACGTCTGATTATATTAATAGACCGAAGACTTAATGATTGGCGCGTGATAATGGGTGGAGGAGTTGGGGTTAAACCATTCAATAGCTTGAACATTTTCTATTGCTCTGATAAATAGAAAAACATTTTCTTCCGGTAAAAAGATCACCACCACCCCACCCTAAAAAATCAACCCCACAAACAAAAAACAAACCCCCAACAAAATATAAAACTCAAACAAACAAAACAGTATTCCCTACACGGCCCAGAAAAATAATTGTTCGGTCCTTAATTCGTAGGTCATTCAGAAATTATATTTTAATGTGTCAACATTTGGGATATTTTATGCACCAACGGTAATTAAAAAAGCCAATTTGCGGAGCTTTTGGTATTTTTGTTCGGAAAAAGGGTGGGAGCACTAAAGGCGATGTTCGCCCAGAGCGCCGTTTCGTCCAGTGCAAACTTGCTACGGTCCTGCAGCGGGTGCAAAATCAAGCCATTAAAAAAGATGTGATGTAACGTTAAATTCCCGGTGAATATTTAGTTAATTTTCTTTTAAGTGTGTGGACGCTAGGCCCGTATTTTGTATCAAGTGTAAGTAAATAGCCCTCCTCGTGACTGTATGTAATGGGATAAGAACTTCTGGTCAATAAATAAGAATGGAGGAAAGAGTTTATACGAATACATATAAAAATCGAAGCTTATCCACATGACAATCATTATTTAATACTAAATTATGGAATATACTTGTTTTATTTTAATTAAAGAAACAGATGGTCTTCTCTGATACCGGAATTATCGCTAGAGATAACACGAAACGAGATGAAGGAGAGAATTATCATCTTCGTTTTAATCGTTGACGTTCAAAATGAATACATACCTATCACTCTTTTGATCTAGACATTTCAGCTGCTATTGTAATTGAAACGACTTGATATCCCTAAACCTCCACATATGTTTAAACTTGAATGTGTAAGGCAGCAATACGAAAGATTATGCCTCCATAACTGGATTCTTTATATATAAAAATGTAATGGTACAAAAACTGGTGCAGGTCTAAACTTACATGCCATGGAATGAGAAACATGAGTTTTCCATACGGGTACATGTCGAAATCGAGAGTGCCCTCTATAGGCTGAACCTTTCCGTGTTCTTGTGTCATCCCAAACAGCCTGAACAGTAGGAATTTGCATTCATTTGAATGTAAAATATATGAAAAAAAAAAGAAGTTGGTTCTTTTGTAATTGGAAGAAACAATGTCAGACTGAGGATAACAATTTGATTAGTTGAACGTAACATAGGACCTATAGTCGTCGTTACAACGCTTTATTAAAGTCTCAGTTGAATGCGAACAATCTCATTATTGTATTAAACTTGTCGATAAGTTTGTCCTATAATCTGCAATAATGAGAAAAATATGAAAACCAGTTGGCAATTTGATGGTTATATGATGCTAATGTCAAAGGAACATTCATACATTCAGCTAAATACAATCGTTACATTTCGTAAATACATTCCAAACTATACGAAAAGAAAATAAGCGCAGATATTATTGTTCTTTAGAAAATAAACACAAATACTATTATTTTCAAAAGATGATTGTTAGGAAACTGTATTGAATGTTTTGATGAATGATAATTATACACAATGGCATCGTGGTCTTGAATTCTTTCATGACTAACAATTATACACAATGGCATCGTGGTCTTAAATGCTTTCATGACTAATAATTATACACAATGGCATCGTGGTCTTGAATGCTTTCATGACTAATAATTGTACACAATGGCATCGTGGTCTTGAATGCTATCATGACTAATAATTATACACAATGGCATCGTGGCCACTAGGGGCAGTGGAGTCATGGCCTAAGTGCTTTGAGGGGCGCAGGCACCAACGCGCACGTGACTCTGTCTGCTAATACACGTGGTTCTATTTGCTTTATGCCTGCCACCATCCCGCTGATTGAACAAGACAGCAATTCAGAAAACGCCCGAAATGTATAGAACAATGATAATACAATTGTGCAAGCGTTAGTGGTTACAGCTCAAAGATCAGTGATTTCTCTCTGGCCCTCCATTTGTTTTTTATACCTTAAGGACCTCGCCACTTTTGTTTACCTACGCTAGCTTAAATGCAATAATCTGCATTAAAAGTGACGTATAAAACCCTCTGTTTTATATTTGATGGAATATAATTCGGGTCTAACCTAAGGTTTGGGTGACCTTTGAATAGAGATATTCCTGTGGGTTGGTAACTCATCCTCTGTATTCCGTCGTAACTGATGGCAGAAAACCCAGCGTCCACTATCATCATATTCATGTCCGGTCTATGACTGACCACCCGTGTGGCTACTTTGACACCAACATCTTCCTCCTGGACGGTCCCAATCGTCATCTGCATAAAGTCTAAATGTATGTGGAGTTAAAGTCTTATGTTTGACTTTTATAAATATAAACTTTCAACTTAATTGAATAGTGGAATTTGCTGCCTGGATTTTTTTATATTAATAATATTCTAAACAAAATAAACACATGGAAGCAGTGGCGTCACCTGGGTTGGTGTCACCCAGTGCGGTAACTCATAGTGTCACCCCCATGGACCTTCTTTATGCACAAAAATTTAAAAATATTATAGACAGTCATGATGGCGTCACCCGGTGCGGTCCGCACCCCTCCCCATAGTGACGCCACTGCTCGGAAGTTCTTTATATAATAAGGGCCTAAAAAGTGGAGAGATTTGGCAATCATGGCCACCCCACTCTACTTTTACGAAGAAAAATGTCGTGTAAAGAAGGATGGTAGCTTAACAATTACTAATATTATTAGCGAAATAATTGCTGCCACCAAAGTCTTGTATCTCCTTTTATAGTATATCTTTTCGTTTCTGGCCTCAATATACCTGGCAAAATAATTTTCTACTACCTGGTGAAAAACATACTACCTGTTGAAAAGACGCCCTTCTATCTGGCAAAAAAGGACTTATCCACTGTTTGGTGAAAGGACATTCTTTTATTTTGTGAAAATCTTTCTACTACCTGGTGAAAGACTTTCTGTCTCTAGTAAAAACTTTTACACGACAAAAAAGACGTTCCGCCATTAAATATTATCCCACACCAGACACGGGTTTCTAAAACACAACTCTATTTTAGACAGATTTGAAACCTTTTGTGTAGACTTTGAGAATAAATCCCTACCAACCCCTATATAGTAATTCCTCACCACTACCAAACCCCACCCCACGTACAGATCAAGTTACTGATCAGTAGTCATCCGACTAAATACGTCATTCCAATGTCTTGAATAAAAAGTAAACGGACTCTGCACTATTTCCAGTGTAAAAGCATACATATTGTTTACCCATTTCTTTCAGAGGACTCGTTTTGCTCGTCGAACAATTGGTGCAACAAAAACTTCTCAAAATTAACAATTATTTTTACCACCAACACCAAGGAAAGGTCAACAATAATTTGATTTAGTTCAGATTATCATCTAATCACACCACGAACGATATGCTACTACTATTCAGTCACTTTGAATTTATATTCTAAGTTCGAACCAGTGGCAATTGTCGAATATTTTATACGAGTGGAGAGATCGCCGTCTCTTTTTCATTTAGTTGGGCTGCTTTGTATTTAGTTGCTGCCATGTGTCGTCGCTCACTGCGGGGTGGAGTGAGATTTAAATAATGAAAAAAAAAAACTGCATAAAATATGAACGATTCTTTTTCCTTCTTTCTTGAACGTTTGAGAAAGGTAAAGGAGCTCCTAACGTGTTATATTTGTTTAGTCTTACCATAAAATATATAATTTCCCGGATGGAACTCCGTCAGGCCGGACATAGAGTTGATGGGATTGGCACAAGATGGCGTCGACCCACAACCACAAGACTTGCAATGTATTCCTTCCTTTCGTAGCCTAAAAATAGATGCACATGGGGGGACACGAATTTATTTGACTTTCATACTATCCCAAACAAACACGCTGCCAATGAAAGTGAGACAATTTAGATTCAAATGTTAGTTACTCAGTTGCTTTTCAGTTTATACTGGTGTTTTTAGTTAAAGAAAATAGATTACTGGACATTTTAAAAATGTTATAAAAAGATGGACTCGACATGCTGAACATGATTCGGTTGCGGTTCTTGCCGGGTCAATTTCCCTCTCCTTTTGCCAACCCCTTCGTTATCTTCTCACACAAACGATACTGGATTTATCTATAATTATTACAGTATGCTTTGCTTATATTTCTCACACAAACGATACTGGATTTAT
>QKMX01352662.1:0-20752 GCA_003401595.1 Venustaconcha ellipsiformis
TTTTTTTTTTTTTTTTTTTTTTTTTTTTTTTCATGCTGAAGAAGGTTTTAGATCCTCATCTATGGAAGTCAAATTTAGCATCACGATGTATATTCGTTTTGATTCTCCGTCAGAATTTTCAGGTATTATGGCTTCTTTCTGACGTAGAACATTGACCCTTTATTTTTACTTAATAGCCTTTAAACTGCATCAAAAATTGAACCAGATTTGATCACAGATTTAAATTTAGAACACCAAAGTCAAGTAAGTGTTTGCTTTTCTGGAGAAATATTATGGAGTTATGGCCCCTGTTTGGTTTTTAATTTGGCTTTTAATTACATCGCACTGGCGGGGGTACACTGGTGTATTCGTACATATCTAATTTATCGATGAGATTCACACAAAAACTGCATACGTGTTTTGTTCTGAGTGGGTAGAAAGAATGAGTTTGCTTCAGCGTAAGAATACATCGAGACCATCAAGTAGAGACGTATTCATAAGCTATATCAAACGAGTCCTTTCCACCGACTCATAAAACACGAATGCGGTTTTTTATTCTGACATACCCCTCTTGCTAAATTTCTAAATATTTTTAGCTTTACCATATAAATGCAATTCATAACAGTTTTTGATTTATTATATTTTTAATCTTTGCATCTAAAAATTATCTAAGCGCGGACTTCAACGAAGGAACATAACTTGCAGTTCGAATTTGGATATGTGATACAGAAATAGAGATTGAACAGCTGTATAGAGAACAATATCAATTATTTCATGTTAAATGGATATGTAATAAAATTATTACTGTTAACTTTACATTCGCCATTTGTAACGTTTGTGATGACAAAGGGGTTTGATGGATTCCAGTTATAATTCACCCATCTGAATGCGATATTACATAGTCAAATAAATTAGACCCAAAAAGTCCGGGTTGATACAGATGGATGATTTGTTTGGTATAATCTCAGCTGTTCACTGAAATTTGCAATTTTTATGAAAGCAAATCTTTGTGGAACATTGCCGCATATAGCTGAGTCACTTAACTGGTGTTGGTAACAGAAAATATCTAGTATGAAATTCAAAATGGCCAGAGGACATAGAGTTGTGTTAGACCAAGTGGATTTACAAGACGCCAAACATAAGGGTTGATCCGGAAACATTCTATAAATGTCGCCAAAAGAACCATTCAACCGATGATAGCTCAAGAGACGCGAGAAATATTGGTCTAAAATGTACACCTATTTGATGCGAACTGATTTGTCTGCAAACTGTTGCACATTTCAATGAACAGGTGCTATCAGTCCCACAATAGTCCATCAGTATCAACACTGATTTGGAATTCGAATTTATCGGCCTTCATAGGAAGAGGAGATAAACAGCTGAGCAGTAATTTTGAAGAACTTAACGAATTTTATATAAGTTTTAGCTGACGTCAAAGTTTTTAAAACTACCTCAGATGCAAGTGAAGCTGGACAGACACACATAGAAACAGACACAGATATATATATATATATACACACATGCAGTCACAGTAGACAAGTAGTAAAATTCGCATATATTAGGTCAAAAATACATAAATGAGTGAAAATAGTCATGTAAAATAGATACATGATAGAGAACGGCCGTATAAAATACCTTAATGAATAAAAAAGCATAATGAATAAAAAAAAGCAAAAAAAGCATAATGAATAAAAAAAGCATACAAAATGCCTTAAGGAGTGAAAGTAGTCATCCAACATACATAAATGATTGAAAACAGTCATCCAACATACAAAAATGAGTAAAAACAGTCATCCAATATACATAAATGAATGAAAACAGTCATCAAACATACAGAAATGAGTGAAAACAGTCATCCAAAATACAGAAATAAGTGAAAATAGTCATCTAACATACAGAAATGAATGAAAACAGTCATCCAACATACAGAAATGATTGAAAACAGTCATCCAACATACAGAAATGAGCGAAAACAGTCATCCAACACACCGAAATGAGTGAAAACGGTCATCCAACATACAGAAATGAGTGAAAATATTCACACACCATTAATATCTACAAATGCAAAATAATCTCGACAACAGTTTGTAATCTCGCCATGACATGATCAAATATTCATGAACATTACCTAGGTAGACAGATGTTATCTCTCCATACCATTTCTAAACTGATATATTTCAAAATGCCTTTAACAAATTATGATGGAATTTCCAGTTTTTCTTTTTCTTTGACCAGAGAACCTCCCAACATTGAATGTACGTTTTAAATACACATTTTTTTCTAACTATCTAGACATATAGGAATATGGTACGTCAAACACCAAGAAGCGATTTTAAGTGATTCAACATTTTTGTAAATCATTGAAAGTATAGTTTTTCAATGCTGCTATAATTAATTCCATAAGCACGCAAAGGTGTTTCAGAATCTTCTAAGAGTTTTCTCTCAAAAAATAGACAAAGTTGCCATTAATCTGTGTGAAAAGAGATTACCAAACTTTACGATATGTGTGATCTGTTTATTACATAATCAAATTCATGTATATCAGTTAGCTGGGCGGACGTTATTTCCGCTTAATATTTTTTAAAAAATTCTTAACTGATTCTAGTGAAAATTTCACTATCGTTTATCAACGTTTTAGTTTTTATCTCTGTAGCACTTCGAAAAGTATTTTTTTTAATTGTGTACTTTAAGTCATCGAAAAAATACAGGTTAAAGGGGTCAATTCAGAATACCACCCAACCCCACCGAGTCTTTAATGTATATGTTTCCTTATTTAATTTCCATATTCTTCTATCCATATTTTAATTGAGAAACCTTGAGAATCACTTAAATGGTGATGTTAAGTTCAGGTTTTCACAATCGTGATACCCCTATAAACAGGTTCAAGGTCTTTCTTAGTCTTATTTATGGATGCAATAAAATACGTTACGCACTTGTGTTTAATAATGTTTTGGATCTGACGTTTACACAAGATGTCTCGAGCCTTGCCAGTCGTCACGTTTACTTTGTTCTTCATGTAACCAATGCACGGTGATAAATTACACTCAGGTCTAAAAATATTTTTAAATGATATTTGAAGACGGGAATAATTAAATTAATATTATTTTTAATAACGTGGAACAATATTTATTTCATCTTCCTAGTGTATATTCTTTGTGTGGACATAAAATGGAAGTTTTATGCATGAACTTTATGTATTTTTATGAGCAAATTTGTATTCAGAGAAACTTTACGTAGCTAGTACAATAGAGGTACGTCTGTCTGTTCTACTTAATGACACTTGTGTCCAAAGCTAAAAGATGCATCTATTCCGATTAATATATAAGAACACACACACACACACACACACAAAGACACGCACACACACGCGTTTCAAAAGCCTCCATTGATATATGAATTAGCTCCGTCAGTTGCAATGCTCAATATCCACATTGAGTTTTAAATGCTGCTAAAAAAATTTAAGTTAGCAAACGACTCTTAATCTCTTCATCAGGTTTGTATTCCAAGATTAATAACTATAATATTTTAATTAAAACTTCAAAAATGTAAAACGTGTGTATGCTGCCTTAACTCATTATCTTTGCATGATACGATTTTGCATCATGATGTACTTTCCTAGTTTCGAGCTCTCTAAACGTTTTTCATGATACACCGAAAGTGGTGGTATGACAGAAAAGCGCAAAGATGTAGATCAACGATACAAAATAATGTAGACTTTCTAATCATGTTAAACAGTACAACGCATAAGATTTGAGAACATATTTTTTTACCGAAAGTTATATTTCGGAACCAGAGTTTGTGTCCGGATTTTGCAATATTTGCCGTTAGAAACAAACTAGTCTGCACACGGACAGACGAACTGTTACAAAAGCACGAGTGAATTTTAGATTTGGAGTGAAAAGAAGGGAACAGGACATTATAAGCGAAAAATATGGGCATTCGAAAACAACAGCTTTTATGCAACCAAGCATCCGGTGAAATTGAAATACGTCGGAAACAAATGTGTTTGGATTCAATCGAAAGAAGCCTCCAAAAATGCGTTACCTATACATTAAGTGAAGCGAAATTAATTTGGTACGTCTCCAAGAATTGTATTTAACATATATTGCTTGTGGATTTGTTTTGTTTTTGTTTTGGATTTTTTATTTTTATAGCGAAAACAGTCTACCTAGAACTGTATTTAAAACTTATATTATTTAGCTTAGAGGATGCTTTTACGTTTTATTTTAATCTGATACTAAATAAAATGTTATGGTAATCTTATAGATTTATTGAACGTGGAAATTACATGTTAGAAAAATCACTTGTTATCCATTCTCCAAATGTGCACATGTTCGTATTGTTTGGATATAATTATAGCCATAGTTAGTCCTTGCTTACAAGTTACTGCAACGTTAAAATTATTAACTGGAAAATAGGTGGATGTTGCTATGTCACGGATTTCCCAGCATAATCACCGTCTTAAGATAAATGCAGGCATGGCACCAGACATGAAAACATGGCAGTGTTTATAAATGATATAAATGGCATTTCTTACTCGAGGAGTAATTTTGAACAGAAGTGATCTTTATTCAGACATGCACAAATAGTATCTATGTTTTTTTTATTTAGGTGTATGTTTCTTCCCCTGACATATGGGTATGCTTTTCATAACCCTAAGAGACATTTGACATAATGAGTGGTGCCACAGTTTTAGAGTCCATATTGTTTCTTATTTCTATCATGACATTTGCTTCCTGTAGACAATAGTCTTGACAGGTACATTGTAACTTGTTATTTTTGCTTTCATTTACACCTATATGTCTTATTCTGATTTTTGTTTTGCATTTTTAAAATGAACATTGGAACAATAGACTAAACAAAAGCTGAATGCAATTCAATTTTTCTTCAATTATTTCATAATTTTACTAAATATTATTGCTTTAATTTCGTTCTTTAAAGTTAGCATGAATGCATAGCTCAAACAGATAAGAGTAATCCGTGACACGTCCATAATAAGGTTTACAGCAAAGACAACATTAAACTTCTCCAAACTTTATCTGGTATAGGTTTATTTCATTAGATAAAAGTGCCACCTGACAAATCAACTTCGCTGCCATACGTATCATGACGTCATCTCCCAAATTATTTCATCTAAAAGAAACTTGGAACCTAAGCAACTTATATATTCACACAATGCTTCTAGAATTTACATAGCTATTACATTTATATCATAGTTGTAATCTAGAGACAGAGCGAATCTAAATTTCGAGTCACCTTGTCTGTACTAGATTGAGACTGATTAAATTTGCCATAATTTATGGCACAGAAAACAAACACCGCTATAAAATGTTTATTGTTTGGAAGCCATTAGTTTTCAGAACGTCTTCAAGGCAGCTGAGATGAATTAGTTCAGCATAATTTAGCCAAGAAAATGTACGCCGTACCGGAAGATTAAAAGAAATCCCTACCAAAAGGGTTTGTCAACTGATTGGGATTTTTGTTTAATACTATCCATTCCAATTGAGCATAGCAACTGCCACCCTGCAAACATTCAACTTTTTAAAAAAATCTAGTCGACCCACTCATTGTCATTGGTGACTAGAGCGTGCTATAAATGCTGACGATTCTTGAAAGGTCATAAATTAACTCAACAAGCGGCATAACATGCACATACGAATCCTTGAAGATGCAGACAAGGTATCGTTAGTACTTTTTCAGATCACTGGACAATTACAACATGCTCTTTTGCATATTTTAATTCTTTGCCAAGATGTCCGTGCACAGTGGTTATGTTTTTGTATTAGTCTTTGCTCACGTCCATTAACAATAGGCTTAGCAGAATTGTTAATTAGAATAAAATTCACACAAAATCTTTGAAGGAGTAACATGCAGAGGACGACACCATTCAAAACATGTTTTGCTTTGACACCAACAAGGTCAATAAAATATATTTCAGAACACGTTTTGCTTTGATACATTCAAGGTCAATAAAAGATATATGCGTTTATTGTTCGTGTATTTTTACATCATGAACACAAACATATTCAGTTCTTCAAAGAGGCATGGCGTTAAGACTCGAAAATAGTTTCACGCTTTGCCTTTGCAAAGTTCCTTCTCATTTCAGACAAAACTACAAGCATGCAAAGGCCATGTCTTCGTACAGTGATCGTCTAGCAATGGCAAAGTAGTCACATATGTAGTATCTTGGGTAGCTTTCAACAAACAGAAACAACAGAGACAATTCCATTAAACTCTGTTAAGGACTTGTTCGAGACTACTTTTAAGTTTTGAAATATTTAACGTAGATAACATTTGTTTGGTGTTTTATGTTGATGAGGTTTTGATTCGTTTGGTTTTGTGTTTAACACCATTTTTCGGCAGATAATACATGGCGGCTAGTATGTTTGGTGGAGGAGGAGCCCGGTCAGACAATTGGAAGTACGTCCGACCGATAGGAAGCTACTGGAAAGTTTTTTCACATAACAACGTCTAACTATCCCGACACTCGAACCCTCACTCATCAATTTTAGAGATACCATTGAAGAGATAAAAACAATTTACAGTTTTACTAAAAATTTATAGTAATTTTCTAGCAATGTCAAAGTGTAAAGCTGTAGAAGATCTCGCGTGTCATTTGCAAGGTTATATAATTTTAGCACCATTGAAATGTTAGCTTTCAATGATTTATATAAAATTTAATATTTGTAATGTCTGCACATTATATACGAAGGAGAATATTCATATGTTTATAGTCACTTTGGAAACGCATGTGTCTGTTGATACGTTTTGATCGAAATATAGGTGAATCTTTTAGCCTCGGATACAAAAGTCAGGAAACAGAATAAAGAAATATACCTCTACCGAAAGAGATACGCACAATTTCTTTCAATACAATATTACTCATAAACAATATCTGAAATTACATTTTCCGTGCAAGCAAAGAGTATAGGCTAAACAAATGAAACAAAAATTGTTTGATATTATTAAAAATAAATATTCCAGGATAATGAGATTAAGTTTTAACTGAACATTATTAACCGTCTTCAAATCTCATTTCAAATATTTTTTACTTGAGTGTAATTTATCACCCTACAATTGCTATATAAAGAAAAAAGTAAACTTGACAAGTGTAAACATTTACAATTGTTACATAAAGAACAAAGTAAACTTGACAAGTGGAAATATCCGTTGCATCTTGTGTAAATGTCAAATCCAAACATTATCAACACAGGTGTGGCAAATACTTTATTATGACCATATATAAAGCTAAGCACGATCTTTAATCTGCTGATAGGGAAATCTTCGATGGTAAAAAATTAATCTGTACAGAGGATATATTATTTTCTAGCGTAAATACAGGATATATTTCATCATATTTTAAAACTTTTGTTTCTTGTACCACAAGATGGAATATATCCGGTATTAACATAGGAAAAGAACATTTCCATTTATTGTATACCAAACTTGCACCAGAGTGGAGATTAAACTAACTCCTCAGCCAAGGGCGCCCATCCCTCCACCACCCTCCGATTGAACCTCTAAATATGTTTTGACCTTTATCCGTTAAAATTAATAGCTGAAAACTACATGTTTTCCCCCTCCCCCAAATAATAATTCTCGGAAGGCCATGTCTTAAACACGACACCCCACCACCTTTTCGTAAATTTACCTCAATTTCGGAGGATGTTCGGTTAATTGATTTAAGAGACCGGTAGGACAGAGTTGACCTAATGTGTCCCATGAGATTACATTTTTGACCCTATCTGAAAGAAAAACAAGTCTGATTCACTAATGCATCATATAGGTTTATAAATGTTGGCAAGAAAGTAAGCGGAAGTAACTTCATTGACGCAAATGGGGTCAGTTCAAATTTCTTAAGCAAATAGATTTTGCACCTGATATATAATAGTTTGTGCATATTTAGTATAGTTGAAATAGCTATTTTTTTGCTGGAGGTATGACTTCTGTAAGCAAACAATCAGGGATCGCATGACATTATTGGAAATCTTACAATTTCACGTTTGAAAAATAAGGATATATTTTTCGCTTCTGAAATAATTGGAATGAATAAATATGACCGTTATTTCCCTAACAAGTAAAGTTTTATTCAAGTTTTCTAACTAAAACTATAGGTGAGAAAGTAATGTCAAAATTACAATAAGAAACACTTGAATCGAAACTTCTAACCCGTATTCAATCGATAACTTAATTTACACAAAAAAATAGAATAAATTTTGAAGCGCTACTGAAGTTTACTTGCAAAGATCAATTGATAAGAGTACATGAACAATAGTGAAATCATCATCAATAACACCATGAAATCTTTAATATTAAAGAGAAATAACATCGCCCAGCAAATTGATAATCATGAATCTGATGATGTGATAGAAAAGTGTCCATCTTTTGTAAAGTTTAATCGTCTTTCTTGACGCAAATAACCCTCACTGGGGGGTCTCAATCCCTGAAAGAAAATAAACTTCTAGGAGAGGAAAATGAACTTCTAGGAGAGGATCACAGTGATAAATATCTGCTCGGGATCATCGACGGCTCCTCCTACACGTACTTGAAGTATATATCGACCATACTGTTTAGCCAGCTCTATATGCTCTAGAGAAAGTGATAAATCTGGTTCAATGATATCATGCAAGGAAATCTGCAAGCCGTGTCAGTGTTTTGGTTCATGTCCAAGTTTTTCTTAGCCGATGATATACTCGAGCGACTTGATTGTTGTCAAAGTTAAAACAAAATATTTTCAGTGGATTCTTTTTGTCCGATTAAACTCAGCGAGACCTCAGTCACTGTCAGTTTTGCAAATATCATTGGACCTTCTATTTGTTTGTTCATGTTGTTGTTCATTTGAAATCCTACAAACATGTGTCAGAAGACATCTCCTCAAAAGCAACTTTGTTTTCAATATATTTTCCTCCAGATTCTATACATTGTGTCAAACGTTATCTGTGACTACTGGTGCTATCAAAGGTGTACATTTGAATAACATAACTTTATCCTCATCGGCGGAATTATCACGCCAAACTGCATCAGTGTTTAGTTTAATTCTTTGTCAAGCCCCAAAAAATAATGCAACGAAATTCTCTACAAAACCGAATATGTATGTGATATGCAGAACTCGAAGCTGCATAAATCTAGCATTGAAATTGACATTGTCTCTGGTTTAAGCACCTTTTGAGTTTAAATTATTATTAATACGATAATTGTGTTCGTTTGTGTCGTTGACGAACATCATAGACAGACCAGTTGACCTTGCCGAATTGTCACCGTACGGCATGTCAGAGATTTACTGTAGCAACGTCGATATTGTCCAGATTTCGTTAGAATTTCCTTTCTTCCATATAATATCGTTCGCTGCTGAGCAACGCCATGATGCAGTTGTAATTTGTCCCCGGCACTGTGTGCAGTGTTTTTGATGCGTGCCTATGGTAAGTCCAACAGCATTCCAGGTACCTTCTCGACCGCCTTCCGATAAGAAAACGAGTGAGTTATTCATGTTGAATATCCCAAGTGTTAGCGATCGGATATAAGGCCAAATGCGATAAATGCGTGATCATGCTAAGGATCTCTCGAGTATATGGACCCTGTGGTGATTGTCGTCGGTCGGAAAGACTACGTGAAATTGGTGGATTGTCATCCAAAATACCCCATGTAATTTCAATTTCGCTGATGAGGACGTGTTTATTGAGGTAACTCTAGGGGATGCATTTGCAACAACAACAATGTTGGTGCATTGATAAGCTAAACGTTTCTGGATCTATCATAGTGTTGAGGAGCAAGCGCTAGCAAGTCGATACGGTGTCAGTTTGACGCGGTGTTGTCCACGAACCTGCCACACGATCGTTTACAACCTTCTCGCGACTTCTTTAATCCGCTGATGGTCTCCGGTCGCGCAACTACCAAAAAAACAAACTTTGCGTTTGGTGACACTTACACAGACTATTTCTTCCAGATCCCGACTATAAACAAGTTCTTGCTATCTCCATTCATAATTCATATTTTTAACTTCACAGCTAAATTCCCCCCTCTCTGTGGCTGTTGTAGGTTTTTTTACTCATATTCCGACTTACCCATCCAACCCAACTGTCAAACGATACCATTTTGAAACGAATATTACAATTTATCTTTACGTACCTTTTCCAGCCGCTGGTGAAAGAAGAGACAAATTTCGCGGTATCATCTTCAATATTGGCTGCAAAGCTTGTTAAATATTTCAGGCAGTGGTTTTTTTAATTGCGCATGATTGGCGTGCTTGCGGATTCTTCTCGTTCTTCTTGGTCAAAATATCTGGACGTTGTTGGACTCCGTGCAATTTTCGCTGGGAACTGTTGAGTTGCTAAAGCTGTCCTGACAATTCAGGAGGTTTATTTCCTGTTCCAGTCAATGTATTGATAGTTTCCCTGATTTGACTTGTTCCGTTATTGAGCGCGTAAGGTTAGATCAGCGGTGCAAAGGTGAAGACTTCCCGTGAGGCCTGTAGCGACGCATACATATCAGATACATTGACGATTTAACTGAGAAAACGTTTCAGTAAATCCTTGGCAGCTTTGAGACGTTGGTCCGCATATTTTGTTGTGAAGTCGCTGTCGGCTTTCTCTGTTGATGTCATTATATACAAATTACGTTGTTGCCAAATTTATTTGTGTAAACATGCTCAACACTTAGACAATTGCACGTATACTTAAATCTAGTGGTCGGCAGCACACGAAGTCCAATGAATATTCGCAAGACCTTGCGCATCAATACCACGAAACATCATCAGCATTTTGTTGTTGTCCCAGACCATCTGAGATGTGTGGATATCATGATGTCACATGGATCGTGTCTGTTTTTTATTTGTGTTGGCCTCGCGGGGTTGTACTACTGTTCAATCATCCCGCCGTCGTACTCGACAAGATTATTCGCACTCGGTTCAATGTCATCAATGCAGGACTTCACTGATTGTAGAAATTTCTTCAATGGTGGACGACGACGCAAGTGCTTCCGTGAAATCAGTGGGTAAATCAACACAAGGCTGATCGTGATCGGATAGAGGGATCAAATACAATCTGTCGCATGTTAATTATTTCATGATCAGATTTAACACCAGTTGAGTTTTTTCCGCATCCAGAAGGTCCAATAATTAGAGCACGAACAAGGTTTGGAAACATATAAGCGTGGCTGGACGGCCGGGGCTTTGCTTGCACAGAGAAGCCAATGACAGAAAATATTCAACTATTCATTTTCGTGATGCCATGTTATGTATCAAATGTTGTATAAAATACAAATATTCATTTGTACTGTGTGGGATGCCACATAAAAACTCGTACTGCAAATCAAGCTCGTGTTAAAGTACGTAAGCAAAGAGCCGCAATAGCGGGAACACGTGTCCGATGTGGAGCAAAGCTTACATTGGTCAGAACTACCAATTCCATCGGTGGACTCAAACTCATATTTGAAACGAACTTAGCGATGAAGCCTGGAAGAGAACCTATAAACTCCATCGATGCAGAATATATGGATACTGTCTCGCGAATAAAGCATCAAGTGGTATCCGTGCGTGTCAGTGTTGATTTGGATCTCATTCATCAACACAGAAACATAAACGTGCACAAATAAATCAAACTGAGGTAGACAAAAATACTTACAATGACATCGAAACTATTTCTTGATTCTTGATAAATGTTTCCTAAGTTTTAAAGGTGGCACTGAAGATGGAAACAATCCGATCAGAAACAAACATTTGGAGACAGTGTCATGGTGGGTTGAATTACAACTTCACAATGAATAAGCGTAATGTCCAACGTGCAAGTAAATATTATAAGAGAATAATGAACTTCTGTTTAAATAAATATAATTACAGTATAAATGCAAATCTCAGACAACTAAAAGAAAACGCCCTGGAGATTTCTGTAGTATTGAAAACAAGCACTATAATTCAAACATTCTCGACATGGACGACAATCGATTATAAAATATTGAATTCAGAGGTGGAAATCATTAAATGTATCAAAGCTCTAAACAATAACAAAACATCATTTAATTACATTATAATTAATAATATTGTGTTTAAAATAACACATAAAATCTACTATTGCCTACCTACATCACTTTTCGCAGTTTAAAACTTCAGACGAGTTTTAAGGTCAGAATCATGGCTTTAATTATCATAAGACCAATTTAAAAGTGGTCATCCCGCTCCAAATCATGAAAATTACCGGCCTGTTACAACTGTAGCTGTTTTAGTAAGTTGTTTAGCGCCGGACTAAACTCATGGAGCAAACGTCTTCTCAAACACCTCCCCATATTGGAAGAAAATCAAGCAAAATAACTCGAATATCTAGTTAGTTAATATTTACCTGTAAAATACAAAATGGAAGCGAATGAGATCTTGAAAGTAAAAATGTTACAAAATCATTAGAGACTGTAATTTCACAAAAGATTAAAGACCCCCATAAAGTTAAAGTTTGTAAACAACTTTGAAAATGAAAAGAATCTGAAAAAAGTCAAAGTAGGAAAGTTAAGACATGTTATGTCTGCTAAGAGCAGGGATGATTCTCTGGACCTAGATGCAACAGTATTAATATTTGAAAGCTGACGTAGCTGTTGCTATAGGAGCATGTGTTACACATTTTATTAATTAAAGAAAAAATATCTAAATAAGGATCACTGGCAGAGACTACTAATAAATCATTCAAGAAATTAAATAAAGTCAATCTATTTCCAGAAATACTGAGATTAATAGATTTGTTAATAGCGGTGTCATAAGCAAATTTAATAAAATTTATAACAATAAATGGAGAGCGAAATGAGTATTGTTCTTAACACTATTTACCATGCAGCATTAACCTCAACTTTTACAGTAATTTACAGTATACTTTGAAAGACGATATTTAATTTCAAGAATCACCAACTAACATGAGTAAGTAGGAAGGATTATGACCCTAGTATTGCTATATACTGGAGGTGGTTTACGTTAGACTAATATAACAAGAGATACAACCACCCACGATAATTAAGTAGCTAAATGGAATTGATTAATTTTAAGTTGATGAAAATTAATCAAATTAAGTACAATTTAGTTAAATAGACAGAACATTACAGAACACTACAGAGATATTAAAATAATAAAACAGCATTGAATATTTAAACACTGTAGAGGTTGTGATGACAAGTGATATTGGTGAGATGGGTGTTACAGCTGATAGTTTTGGTGTTCCGGTGGTCATCTCCATATGATTTTCAATATACCTCTAGCTTGTGGTGTAAATTTGCAATGGTGTCTTGCTAAACATTTTTAAACATAAAACACAAGCTGGTATATAATTAAGTTTTAAACCATGCTGATATTGTAACTTTTGCTGTAAGTTTAATGTCATTGATGAGTTATTGAGTAAAGCAATCAGCGATAATGGAATCTGTCACCAAGAAGTTTGTAATACTGGAAGAGAATACAACAAGGATGTACGAAGACTGCGATTGGCTATTATTCTAGTTTCTTTAATGGTGAAGACAAATTACATTACTGTGGAAGGACGGAAAGAAGTGTATTTTTCAGATCCCACTGATTAAAAAATAGTAGATTTTTAAGTTAGTTCCCAAAATATCTGAAATCATACAGTTATTCTACTATATAACCGATATGAATAAAACTAAGTCAACATCAACTTCTGATGGTGTCTATGATCTTGAAATGTGTATAATAGGTCAAATAAGGTATGACTGCTAAGGTCTGAATAACTAATAGCTACACAGTGTATATAACAAACTGCAATTCTAAATTACTATCGATTGATATTAAGAAATCGATAAATGTGAAGCCTTAATGGTATATGTTTTCTTTAATCAAGTAAACAATACAAGTAATTATTGTAACGGCCACTACTAGACTCTGTTAAGGAACCTTAATATTAAAATATGTTTCAAGGTAATTTCATCTTATTATCATCCATGTAAACAATTACAAATAGATAATATAAACAGAATAATATCAAAATCAAAGAAGACTAGAAAGTATATTTTCAAGTTATGCCAATTATCATATATCTTGAAAATATCTCAGGCTTACTAAGTTGCTGTCATGTCGCTCGCACAACATGTAAGTTCCTGCAATATGTTGCTTATATGCATTATATTAAATGAAATAAATATTAAAATATGCTAATGCTTTTAGCTTCAAATTCATAAGATGAAAAAGATGAAGCTCTAAGTCAGTCTCTAAACAACGACTTAATCTTGAATAACAGTTACATTGTAAATCAAATGACTCCAACAAAAACAATAAATGCAGCTACAAAATTACATAAAACCGTGTTGACGACCAAATACATGACTTTGGAGGATAATACTTTAAAGTTGTAAAATATGGGAAGAAGAAGTAGCTAAAGATTAACAGCTGAAGATCAGAGTGTCATAGAAGAATCTGCCAAAATATCAGAGCGGCAAAACAAATAAATCATAATGAGAACAGGATTTTAGATGCTCAAAATGTATTTACCAAGAGATTAACTGCTATACAAGCATTAATACTGACAGAGCAGAATTAAGCACTAAACTTGTAGTAAACAGATAAATCATTATAAACAGTTAAAAGCGGAAAAAAAACTACTGTATATCAGCTCTCCCAGTCGTTGACATTGATGTTCTTCTTGCAGACATCTTTGTAACGACGGTGTGGTCATCAAGTAAGTCGGGTGCCTTCGGCAAGCTCACCGTATAAGCAGATCCTTGAGATGCGACCTGGATCCATTCTCTTGATGTGACAGAGCCGGCAAAGGCGCATCTCACTGAGAATTGAGAAAATGCTGTTCTAGAACCTTTGTGTTGAGTACTTTGTTCTGCCACTAAATGAGCAGAATGCGCCGAAGGCATCTCAGGTGGAATCTGTTGAGTTTCCATTCGTGGCTCGTGTAGGTGGTCCATACCTCGCTGCTGTAGAGGCGTGTGATGAGCACTCAGGCCCGGCAGATGCGTAGTTTGGTCTTTTCTGTGAAGTTGGGGTTGTTCCAGACCCTCTGGTTCAGCCTAACCATAACTGCTGCTGCCTTGGCAATCCTGCCGTCCACTTCAGTATCAGTGGAAAGCGAACTGGAGATGGTAGACTCAAGGTAAGTGTAGTTCTCAAGATCTTTAAGGTTGTACCCATCGATGACGATGGTGGGAGGGGAGACTGCATCCTGTGCCATGACGTTCGTCTTCTTCAAACTGGTGGACAGTCCACATTTCTTGCAGACGTGGGAGAGGCGACATATCAGCTGATGCAATTCATCTTCAGTGTGTGATGTGAAGGCTGCATCTTCGGCGAAGAGGAATACACGGATGAGAACCTCTGTGACTTTAGACTTTGCATGGAAACGAACGATGTTAAACAGCTTGCCGTTAGCCCTGGTGTGGATGTACAAACACTTGCTGAAGTCCTTGAAAGCGAACTGGAGAAGCATGGACAAAAAGATGGCAAAGAGCGTCTGCTGACTGGGAAGGTCTTTGATGTCACGCAGTTGAAGCACACTGTGATGTGCATGTTCTCGTAGAACTATCTGACGACAGTGAGCAGGCGTTGGAGGCGGGCTTCCAATCTTCTGCAGGAGCCTGATGAACCCGATCCGCCTGACCAGGTTAAACTGCTTTCGTCAGGTCTATGAAGGCGATATAAAGGGGCATTTGCTGCTCACGACACTTCTCGTGCATATGGCGTAGTGAGAAGATCATGTCTACAGTTTACCGGCCAGCTCGGAAACCACTCTGGGATTCTTGTTAGAAGGGGAAGGCTAGGGTCTGCAAAGTGCACCTGGGCAACACGAGTATAAGCCTTTCCGACGATACTGAGGAGGGAGATGCCCCGGTAGTTGTTTCAGTCGCTACGGTCTCCTTTGTTCTTGTTCAAAGTGATGATGTTGGCGCCTTGCATGTCCTGGGGGATGTTTCCCTGTTCGCAGCAGAGGCAGAGAAGTTCGTGCAAGACTGGAGTATTGCTGGTTTTCCGCTATTGAGGACTTAAGCGCAAAAGTTGATGGTTTTCTGGGGTCTTCCAGGGTGGGAAGTGTATCTAGTTCCTCACTGACTGACAAGTCTAAGATGGCGGTTATGGAGGTGTCGGTGACGTCATTTTGGGTTACATGCAGCTCAAAATAGTGCTCAAACCAGCACTTCAGCTGTTTCCCCTGGTCTGTAATGAAATAGACCGTCTTCGTCTTGAGGGGTCGGTCTTGGAGGTTGGGTGACCTGTCGCCTTCTTGATATCCTCGTACATGTCTCTTGCATACCTAGTGTCGGCAGCTGCCTGTATGCTGGTGCAGAGGTTGAACCAGTAGGTATTAGTGCATTGGCGGTCGGTCCGCTGCGCATTGTTCCTTGTAGTTCTGAGGGTTTGCAGTGTACTAAGGCTAGGCGCTGCCATGTAAGCTAGGAGGACTTTCCTCTTCGCCTCAGTTACCGGCTCCATCGTCTCCCAGTCGGTCTCCTACCAGTCGCTATTTCTGCGCCCCTTCTTCCCGTAGGCAGTAATAGCTGAATTGTACACAACGTCTGGGATGAGTGACCACTTGGAGTCGATGGTGTGATCAGGTGTCTCTCAGGTGAGAGCTTCATGCAGCTTGCTGATGAACCACTGTGTCTTCTCTGGGTTGCATGCACATCATGCATTGATACGTGGGCAACCATTCTTCTTGGCGTGGTGCATCTTCTTGGGTAGTACTCTCAACTTGCTGAACACGAGAGAGTGGTCAGTGTCGCAGTTTCCGCTGGTGATTACGAAGTCTAGCTGGTGCTAGAGGCGGAAATGTCGGTTTCTCCATGACACCTGATGTATTTTCTTGTATTTAAAGTAGGTGTTGGTCACACATAGTATGTGAGAGCAGCACATCCTGTCCATTCCTTGAGAGCCGAGACATGTGGGCCATGCCATGTGCTTAGCTCACACTCTAGCATTGAAGTATCTAATGATATGGAGAGGCCTTCAGTGTTGGGTATACTTGAACTGGCCTTTCTCCTCTAGGGTGGAGCAGAGGGTTGGGGTGTACACGCTCAAGATGTTGACTGGACCTGAGGATGCTGAAAGCCGGATGGCAAGA
Organism: Venustaconcha ellipsiformis; assembly: GCA_003401595.1. Lineage (NCBI taxonomy): Eukaryota > Metazoa > Mollusca > Bivalvia > Unionida > Unionidae > Venustaconcha > Venustaconcha ellipsiformis. The sequence goes on from QKMX01352662.1 coordinate 17,019, forward strand.
ATCCTATCAGTGTTTGATGACGGAGGCTCAATGAAGGCGACGAGCGTGTTCTTTACAGCAAAGCCGATACCGTGTTGCCTATGTTCATCCGAGGACTTTCCTTGCCACAAGAAGGTGTAGTTGGCTTCCTTGAACTTGCCGCTGTCAGCCAGTAGGGCCTCTTGAAGGCAGGCAGTGTCGACGTTCAGTCTGGAGAGTTCTCTGTCAATGACGGCAGTCTTTCGTACGTTGTCGATCTGATGAAGGTCATCGGTGACTGACATTCCAGCGAAACGAAGAGCTGGTGTCATCTTTTTTATTCTTTGAGCCTTGCCTGGTACGGAGTTTGATGCCTGCTTGTCGAGATGGTTCTCTAAGCTCCACGCACCCAGTGAAGCATTCAGGCCATGATGGGACAGCACCGTACTGACTGGGGGGATGCCTAGCTTAAGGGGGGACAGTAGCTGTCTAATGAGACATGGCTATCTCCCCCATTGTCGGAAGCAACCACTGGAGCTAAGCTCTACACCAATCAATTTATTGTTTAGAACCGGTAAACAGCTGCTTTCATGTGTTGTGTAGACTCCTTAAGACGTTAATAGCGTAACCACCTTTGGTTGTCGAATCAACAACCGCCCTAGGTGATCTCGAATAGATTGAGCATCACTAGTTTGCCGATATCTCTGCCGATCCGAAGTTTTTAGATTTTATGAATGACTCGCATTGTAGCTTGTTTAGCGATCGGTTCTACGTGTGAGACTATGTCCGCGAGAACTTTTGATGTCTAATGTACAGTTATAATGTTAGACCATCCTGGATAGGTCCCATCTGTGACCGTTGTGGTCCACAAAGGTGAAACGAAAGTCAGTTGCTTCGCAGTTTGGCCCTACACATCAGTGAGTTCTAATACTGTATGCATACCTGTCTTTGACATACCCCTTGGTATCCTTATTCCTTTAAGTCGATGTCGACCCAAGTGACCCTAAATTATCCATCTTTGAGTATTATACAATCTCATACAAGGGGCAAACTTGTCACGTTTGAATCATGCAACATCAAACGTAATGGAGTGCTTATGTATCTCAGCCATGGGTTTTGCTTCACTGGGCTTAGAAAAGGCCTTATAGATTTTCTCTGACTGACTGTTCTGTCTCGCTTCTGCCGCACTGCACATCAGTTTTGATACCTCGTGCAAGTCGTATGCGAAAGATATACTATATGCCAAAGGCATTTCTCTAGTTGATGTGTCGACTACTCATTAAATATTTCATATATACATATACATATATACCGTGCTGTAATTATCTAACATGACAATCTTGATGCAAATCAAACAGTTCCAGATCAGGAAAAGTATGACATAATTATAATCACTCGGCTGTATTAAAATGTCGCACCCTATCCCTTACAGTCAAAATCGGTATCATTTACTGCCGTTTAAATTTGCAACCCAAGTATCGAGAGTGCCAAACGGCATCTTGGAACGCTCAAATGTTGGTTCAGACCAGACTACGTCTCAAAGAAATATGCCTTACTTATAGTTATAATTAATACGGAAAGTGCATCATCATTTTCATGTGCAACCAATTTAAACCAGACGTTTCCTCAATTGATAAAGAAACAGTTGATTTCCGAGAATGTGATCTAATCCTGAAATATCTTGATCAAGACTAGGACACGCCAGACAATTAGTCCACGAGAACTCTTATCGCGTAAATGATAAAATCATATATAAACTTAACAGCTCTGGCGAAGAATAAGATGATGCAGTCTTACCTATTAGTCAATTTTAAGAATATGCGCTTTATAATTTCCATACCATTACCTAGTCTATTCGATAGCATATATGTCTCGTTTTATCGCATAGGTGGTACCATGCGTTTAACATTGCTCTTATCTCGTGTTATCAATGTTGTATATCACATGCATGGTCCCACGCGTTTATTATAGCTGTCATCTTATTATGGTACTCTATGTCTCAAATTATTAATTAGCACTTCGACCAACAATAATCTGAGTCGATTTCATATCGACAGTGGTCAAGACAGCTTATGTCAAGAAATTTGTTGGTTTCCCCTTTGAGGCTTACAATCTCCATTCACGACTAGAGCTATCGTATACACGATGCATAATACTGCATATCAATAATAAGAGTGATAAAACAAGCTCACAGCGCTTTATTGCTATTAAAATTTGCTTTCAATGTTTGTAATTGTTACAGTTTCTCAGAATATGGTTTGGAGTCCTTGATTGTTTATTTTTGTATTGCCTTACAATCGCCATTTCACAGCTTAAGCTTTCTTATATATGAGACAGAATACTACATATCAGTAATAACAGTGATAAAACAAGCACACCGCGCTTGTATTGATTTTTCTGGGGCACACCCGCAAAAACGTCGCTTGAAGACTCACGATGGCTAAATCGTCGATACAAGTCTGTTTAAAAAATCTTCAGTGGTAAAAGTCATGGGGGTTTAGTAATTGGGAATCGTAGACGGCCAGCCGATCTCATACCACTATAATAATAGACACACTCAAAGTTTGTTTTTTTCGGGCTCCAGTGATTTGCTTAAATTCTTTTCATTAACTCAATTTCTCCGATACTTTTAACAGCTACGTAATGTAACTTAATATGTAAATGGGCAATTAGTACTTCGATCATCGAAGAAATTGAGACCCACATCTCACGATCCTGAAATTTGCTTTCAATGTTTACGTTTTGTTCTGTTTCTCAGAATGTGTTTTGCGGTTCTTTCATGCCATCATTGTTTTCTTATTGCCTTGTATATTCATTGTTTTCAATAAGTCTCATTTAAAAAGTGTGAAAAATTGGACTCCGATTTAGTCTAAGTTGAGAGAGAGAGAGAGGGGGGGGGACGGTCAAATCACTGATGCAAATATATTTTACATCCAAGCATGTACTATTAATTAGATGAATCGTTTTATTTCGAAAACGCTTTATTCCAAAATCTTTGGATCCGAACGCAGTTTTCACTTCCCTACAGTCTTCGTACTCTGTATAGATTCATGGTAATGCTGCGCCCGCATTCTGAAACAATAACACGGTTATATTAATTTTTCATTGGTTGGCAATCATAGTGAACAAAATTCAACAGTCATCTATACCAGAATTAAGAACTAATGAAATCCCTGTAGAGCATCATCGCATATTACCTCGGTTTTTTACATACTTTTTTCTGATTTGCAACTATCATTGTAGACCTGCTACAAGCCCATTGACCCAGGGGCGGTAACTCTGCGACCTTTACATATGATTAGTGTCACTGGGATAAAGAAAATACCATTATATTTTCTGCGCAGATCATTACACAAGCTACCAAAATGAGATACTTATTAAGATTACCCTGGATTAATTCCAATAGGTTAGGTTTCCTGAATGAAATAAACAATGATATTGCTTAATCAGAATGTACGACTTAATAGAACATAGGACAAACACAAACATAACGAAAACAAAGTTTCAAGCAATCCTTACGCTTTTTATTGCATTGATTATTCTATAAAGAGCAGTGTTTGCCTGATACATTTTTTTTCTCATTTTCATAACATTAGATCTTTTGTTGTCCTTAAAACCGAAACGGTTTTCGGCTTTTACATTTAAATGATATTTTATGAAACTAACAGAATTTGTTCCTTTCAGTTTATATTATCTTATAGTAACTGGTAAAATTAACTGATATGTAGGGCTATAACAATTAATGGCAATTAAAGCCATGTCGGCACTATATATAT
>QKMX01352668.1:0-11860 GCA_003401595.1 Venustaconcha ellipsiformis
TCTCCCAAAATGGATTTCCTACTTGCATTTCAGGCACAAATGGCAAAAACCTCCAGGGCTTAATGGGTTAAGTTCAAGATGGCATTTTGCATTAATATGATTACATTGTACCTGAATGAAAATATAAAACTGAAACATGAATTTTGCTTGACAAGACTTTATTTAATAGGAATTTATTTTTTTTAAGTACTGCCACCTGTAGGCATTACTGACATTTTAAGTGACTGATATTTTATTGTAAACTTTAAATTTTTTAAGAAAGAAAAATTTTAACGAATAAATCACTTTTAATTAAATATTTTTAATTTCATACGTAAAATAAATTTCTGGGTACAAACTGCCATTTTCATCAACAAAATGAGCAATAGATCAAGGTTTAATGGACCAATTTTTATTACAAATTGATTAATGTTCAGCAGAAAGAGGCCTATTTGGGAGTATATTTTTAAATGAAAAAAATGGGATCCACAACTAGTTCTGCATTATAAGCTGGTTTGCAAGTTATCTGGGCATACTAAAACTAGGGATCAGTGTATATGCATGCAAACGATACTGGCATGTACCCAATAACAAAAACAGCAATATTACAATTTGTTATTTGGATCACATTTGTATGTACAAAATGAGTAGTGTTTATGTAAGTCTTACAACAGTTTTAATAAATTATGGGCTAAATCATGCCCAGGAAATGGGGGATAGGTGTCTTTCCCAGGGACACCTAGATGGCTTATCAGGCCGAGGACTAAACCCGCATCCCTTGGTGTATGAGTCTGGTGATCTACCAACTGAGTATGCCATTGAGCTTACTAACATAAGTGAGCATCTGTCACTTCATATCTGCCTTACTGGTCATCAATATTCAGCAATAAGATGGCAAAGGGTATCCTGGCACTTGCCTGTTGATAATAACATGGGTAATAAAATGAACCATAGGGTACCCATTTACTCTAAGTTTTCTGTCAGGGTTTGTAAAGGCACCACTCACTTGTTTTTAAGTGGACAATCCTTTTGATTGAGCTGCAAATACATGCACATTTTTGTGCCAAGCAGAAGTCTCTCTTCCACTAAATAACTGACCATAATTCATAACTTGTTTTCCAAAGTGACAACTCTTTGATTGAGTGACAGTGTGGTACACTAGCAAATAAATGTTGGCTAGTGTGACCTGTATTTCACAATTCAGACACACGAGTTAAATTTTGAGTTTCAAGCTAGCGAATTCTATTCATGACACAATCATTGATGTGATGGTTATTGCCAATTTTCATGTTTCATACACACCACATATACTCCCACACAGGATACAAAGAAACCTAGATGGTCATGAGCTAAACACAAGAACTTAACCCCAAGCCAGTAAAATGTGAAAGGAGGTGACAGTGACCTTGTTTATGATAAGGGTGGTGATTTTAACAAGGACAGAGCTAGCAAGAGTACTTGAAATACAAAATTTAACCAACGTCAGTACAGCTTGAAATATATGTCAGTTATCAACACTGAGATGAACGTGTAGGACTAATCACTTTGCATCCAATCAACAGGTTACATTAATCTATATATGAAAGTATCTTTATACAGGATGCAAAATTTCTAGTTGGTTATTTTCTACATGCAAAAACGTAACCTAAGCCAGCAAAATGTGAAATATAAGTCATACTGATCTTCCTTTTGGGAAAAGTGTGGTATTAATGGAGATACATATGATTAAATAGTTTTATGATTTTATCATGAATAGAACCTGATCAATATACTTAACAACAACATGTAACCAAGGCCAGTGATGCATGAAATATAGGTCATACCAACTAGATTTGTGATGAGGTGTTGAACTTGTCAAGCTGTATCCAATCACCAAGTTTCAAAATTCCAGGCACAACAGTATTGATACAGTGTGTGAAAAAAAACAAACAAAAAACAAAACACCCCCACAAAAGAGCTAAACACAAAAATTTAGCAAAGAATGTACAAGGTATATGTATGTGCACACATAGCACCTTCAGCCTACCCCCTACCTTCAAGTAGGAAACTTGCTCAAAACTGCTGCCTAGGTCTAAGAAAGAAAAATACATATTCAGTGTAAATGCTTTCAACTGTGCTGATGCTAATGGTAGTACAATGGCTTACTGCTACTTTGTAGAGGTGAGCTAAGAACTTTGTGAAAACTGGATGAAAGGTTATCAAGTGAGTGAGCTAGATTCATAAATTTTAAAATTAAAACTGTGTATTTGTCTAACCACCTGTGAACCATGCTGCCCCGTGTCAAGTAAAACAGCTCTTCACATGCAATTACAAAATGATTCAGACATTGCCTTTAATTAGATTAGCTAGAAGTCAATTAAAATTTTCAATAACAATGACAGACTCAGGTGGTAGAAGATACAATGGAGTCTGAAAATTCCTCAATATGAAAACTTGATTGCTGATTCTGAATCCTGTGTTTTTAAAGTACATTTGTCACATATTTCTCTCCCCAACCTAGGGATAACAATTTGACATTCCTTCAATTGCTATTAAATTTATGCCTTTGATTCCACATTTATTGCCATTTGATTCAGTGCTAAATGAAATCAAGTGGACTTTTGTCAAACTAGACATCTCAATGTGTCAAATGCAGATCCCTCATTCTCTGGCAGGCCAAAAATAGAAAAAAAGTGCCAACTTTAAAAACAATTACAATGGTATGAAAACTATTCTGGTCATCTACATATGCGTGCAAATATAGCTACCAAATTTTGCTTGTTGTCCTCAAGACATTTTTGCTTAATCATCCAATCAAGTTTTTTCATGACTGTCAGGGCCTGAAATATGAAAGTTTGAGAACACTGCAGAATGAATTGCTCTAGCTTCATAATGATTCATCCGATATATTACCAAATTCATCAAGAGGATGTAAGTGAAAAGACCCCAACCCAATCTGAACCTACAACTCTGACAAAAAATTCTCAACAACTGTGACCTCAACCCCATCATCAAGTGGCGCAAGCCTGCGTCCCTGAATTGTCTTAGCTTCACAATGATTCATTTCAATTATAAAGAAAATCCATCAGTTTCAGGAAATGTAAGCAAATGAAAAACTGCATCAAAAACTTGACATTTTCTCTGACTCAATGGGACAAGTATTAAGTATACATGTCACTGAATGAAATGTCTTAAGTTTCAAAACAAGTCGTCCAATATACGTGGAAAAGAATCCAAGGGGTTATGTAAATATAAGCATGTTAAACTTCAACCAAAAACCTAATGCAGATTAGCTATTACTCTGACCTTCAACCAAAGGTCATTGGGCAATCCAAGTTGTTGCTGAATGGACCATCTTAGTTTCATAATGATTAATGCCAGGTATGACAAACATCAGGAGGTTTAGGAAATATTACAACTGAAATTTATTTAATCAAAACCTTTATACAAATTTTCTAAGACTGTTGCTTTCACCCCAAGATAAAGGTGCAAATGTGTCACAGAATGAGCTGTCTTAGTTTCATGCCAAATATTATGAGAATGCAAAATGAGAGGTGATATATAAAATGAAATATATTGACCAAAACTGAAACAAAGTGATTATAAGTCCAATGGCATTAACAAATCCACCATAAGAGAAATGATTGCAATATCCCAAAAGCTAAAAACAGCATAAATAACTGTAGAGGCACAAGTGGGTCAGATCATGCTAACCTGTTTACATAGCTTCACAGCTGACCATATCACTAAGGAAGCTTATGTAGCATAGTAAGAACACAACTATGTAAACAATCTTCGAAACATTACAGCATGTTGATTTTACCTAGTTTACTACAGTTCCAAAAAATTCTTTTCAAAGATAAAAAGGGCATAATATGCATAGCATCTTGCTCATAACTGCAGTCACCCAAGATCTTTAAAAAATAAGTTAACAGAGGAAGCCTTAATATGTGGTCTTTATAGCCCAATGTCTTTGACATAAAATGAAATAACAATTCGCAGGTTATTTTTTTTTAAAAACATTTTTAGCGCCATAGATTCTTTACTGTTGGGAATTAAAAATTTGGATGTAATTCAGGAGAAAAACAAAGTGGGTTATTTTTTTCCTTTATTAAAAGTTAAATTATGAAATATAATTTTAATTTTTTTTAGTAATGGCTTGGTCATTAGGAAAGAAGTAAAATTCTCTGTAACAAATATGTATCAAGTTCCAAAAATGATCCAATCTCACTGTAAATAATTAAAAAATCATGTGGTCATCCCCATGCCAAGTCACCATTGAAGTCTTTCATAATGTCTCACCGGAAACAGTTCAACCACTGTTAGCCTGACTTCAGATAGGAACACCAAGTCATTCCACTTGTGAAATCTTCCATAAGGCAAAATCTTACAATTGCGTAATAACAATAAATCAAATAAATTAATATGTTGACCCCATGCATTGCAAGAATTCATCTTATCAATGGTCATCATAATTAACCACTTATGCCACTGAAGTGGTACGATCATAGTCAAAATGATTGACTCTTTCATAAAACTGTGATATTCATATGCACATCACGTAATAAAAATAAAATTCAGTTTATGATTTAAGATAAGTTCATAATAAAAAAGTTGAAATATTTGAGCAATTTATCTTGTTTTTCAGGTATGTATAGTGTTTTAGATATAGAAAAACAATATTATTTTTATTACTAATCATATCTTGCTGTGAGCATCAGAACCTCTACTGCAAGGAAACAAAACTTTGTAAAGTAGGGAAACTTACCCCTGATTCCTAATCTTTGGTAAACCACAATTCTTTCATGTCAAGATTTCAGTTTAATTCCATCTATTACCTGTATCAATCCATGTTCTGACAGCTGTGAAGACTGGATGTGATCTTTGAGGAGGGACTGAGAGAAGCTGGTGTGAAGTCTGTAACCTTCTGCCTCATTGGCCTGGTCACCACTCAACCGATACAAATCTGGCCCCAAAAAAGATGCATCAGGTTAGGAAAAGCAATGTAGATATGATACAGTTATCATGACTCCCTCAATGTCCAGTGTGACTAACACATGGAAACTGTAATAGCATGCCTTTTTTAGAAATAACTGGATTGCATCTTCTATTATAGTATGCAACAACACAGCCTGGAAAAAGGATGATGTAAGGGATAAATGTCTTTAGTAACTTTATCAAGGTTATACTAGTGTTACACATTAAGCATGGGCTTGATGGTGTCCCAAAATGTTTTAGTGTGTGTCCCCAAACAATTATCCTATGCACCCTCCTAGGCACAGTTTTGTCAGGAAAAAAATTAAAAATACACCCACAACTTTTCTTTACTGAACGTCAGCTACATCTATGCTGGCACTAGCAATGGCGAACGTCACTAAAGGTGAAAAAAACTGTAATACAGCAATGAATGTCCATTTTAAAACAAAGTATCTGGCAATAAAAACATTTACTGTGGTCGACTAAGTTGCTTAAGTGTTTGACCACTGCTAGCATTATGTATTTTTGAGGTTAAAGTCAGAGCAAGGAAGATTTAATTTATTCTGAGGTTGAATTAACAGTATACACAGCATGTCATTCAATTAACAAATTATTTTATTTGCAAAAAAAGTTAATTAAGAAAATAAGTGCATTCATTATAATAAATACTGGTACACAAGAAGTGAACATTAACGTTAAATGAGAACAAGATCTATAATGGAAAATTCTATCAGATTAACCAGATATGCAAGCATTTTAATGTTTTCTTGAATAACTGAATGACATGACAAAATGTTGATTGCAATAATGTGTCCAACGAAAATATAACTTAGTTAAGTTTATAAAACTGTCAAAACAAATAAGATTATCTCATTGTAAAGGACTTTCAAGTGTATTTGTACAACTTTCTTTTGTCCCTTAAAAATGGTGTGTCCACCAAATTTGGAAAGCAAGGCACACTGTCCCCTATACTTGGCATCGCAGGTACTGATACAAACTTTAACCAGTTTCAAGAATTAATTTTTGTTCTTCAGTCAGAGATAAAGTTTGCAGTGGTAAGTAACTAGGCATAATGCCTCTAACATCTTTGAACTTACTGTTTCAAAAGTTACTCTTTCAGAATTTATTCACAAAATCAAGTCCATTTAGTTGTTTTTATGAATGCATACACGAAAATGGTGTTTACCTTTCAATAATGAAGATGCCCATAGCTGCACATGTACATCAGGAATTTTACCAGCAAGCTGCATGGCTGGGCTAACCATATTCAAAGCTTCCTGTAATGACACAAAGCTTATTTGATGCAGATTGTGAAATGCATGCCGAACTTTAATAGACTAAGTTTTGGGCAAGAACCAACCTTGGATTGGTCACCAATTAATACTGATCAAACACACATGGGGGTTGGATCTCAGATTACATTGATATAATGATAGCACCACTGATAGTAACAGTTTAGACCTGTTGTAACTTTATTCACAATTATTAAACTGATCGGCTTGAGAAATGAGATACAGAAATCGAGCATATCAATGTGTAATGATTTAATAGTGAATTTATAAAACAATCTCAACAATCATCAAGTTCCTACAAGCCTTAGCAAGAAAAAAACTGGACACTATTCAACAAGTTTCATAAAATGAATATTAAATCATTACCCATTTGAGATTTTGTTTATTAAAGTCTTTATTTTAGTGGAAAGGTGGAACTCCCAAATTAATGGTGTTATGTAATAAAATCACAAATTTATCCATAATATACTTTCAATAATCATTTTCCTTAAATTTATTTTTTACCAATTAAAAATTAAACATTTTGAATTCTACAGTGATGCATAGGTACTATTCCCAGAACTGAAGGATTTCTGGGGTTGCATTTTCACCAATGACTTCCACATTTTGATTGTTTTCAGTATTCAATGAGTGATTAAATTCTAAGAAAATATTATGCTGAGAAGCAAAGCCATAATGATTTATTTTGAAAATGTTTTTGAGACAATTCTCTGAATATTTCCACACAAAATTTTCAGAATTTGTATAACTGAAACAATAGTTTTGCAGTTTACTTTAAATATCAATCCAGTTTTCATTCCAGAAATAGAAATTGTGGGACAATGGCCCCTATCAGATTGAAAAGTAAGGTAACTTTTTAAGCCATCCCCTGCAAATACCTGTATTTATTTCTTGTTTATTAAAGAAATTAAAACATAATTATCACAAGCACTCATATTGTGGATTTATTAATTTCTGTAATAAACATTAACTTTTCCAGCATTACATACTAAGACTCATTCAGGACACTGTTATTTTAATTGACAAGGAACCACAGAAATTAATAAATCCATGACCAAGCACCTCTGTTCATTAAAAGCCTTTCCCATCAAAAGCTACACATACTAGCGAATTCCAAAACAAAAAACCTTATCACTTCCCCATAAGAATTTATTTTTGACATCAGAGTCTACACTTTTTCTTTCTTGTATACTACCCTCAAAATAAATTGTATCCACTTAAGATTTCACTGTCTCTATGCATATTCCACCACTGATCCATCATGTGCCCCCTATTGGTACCCAAGCTGATCAGAAACTGATTCTCTTAGAATTCTTTGCAAATAAGTGCACCCTTTTCAGTAAGTTTACATGTAATGCTCTCAGATTATTCATAAGTCAGCCATAATGATCTTTCATCAATACTTTCTTTGATCATAAGTCAGCCATAATGATCTTTCATCAATACTTTCTTTGATCATTTTTATGCACCCTTTGGGTGCCACTGAGGATACTTTTGTGTGCCAAAGATGGAAAATGTGGGCCGTCAGCAAAAGTTTATTCCTGGAATGAACTCTGTCAGCCAGCAATTAAATTAGAGATCTATGTCTCAAAACAAGAGGTCAAAGTGTGCCTGTGATCTCTCATCAGACTGACCTCAGTAAGATGCTTTCTGTAAACAGTTCTTTGGCCTCTGTTGTTTGTTACAAAAACATTTTGTTTCATGGTTTATTGACATCTTCTATCTTCATATCTGATGGTAGTTAAGCATCATTTGTCCAATATTCAAAGACATTTATGCCAAAAATGCTGTCAGAGTTTTAGAAAAAATTGTGTTGCAGTTTCCTTTTCAATGTTGTCAAAATATTTTTCTGTTGATGGCAAATTGGCATCTGGAGTGTCTTCAAGTAGAATGTTTACTGTTCATTTTGACTCCTAAGTGGGACAGTCAGCATGGCTCTCACATAATGGTCTAGATCAGCTGGTCTAGATGGTGCTGAAATTGTTGAAAACAAAGCCATGCAAACCAAACTAAGCTGGAATCCTGTTACTAAAACATTTCCAACTACCTGCCGAATGAGGAGGAATGACCTGTGTTTCATATATGCAAATGAGGGTTTTGACATTCTCAGCCCTGCAACATCCCTGTCAACAGCAGGGATTTCTCAGTGAGAAAAAAAAATGGTTTCATGCTGAAAAGTTGGATTACATTTTAAGGGAGTTCTTGATGCAAAAACAAAGAAAAAGTAGCCCCTTGATGTTTGGGGCTTTAAATTACCTTTAAAGTAAATGTACTCTATCATGGTCTCAACTAGATTGTCAATTATCTTGATGACAACTGGTCCTTTTAAACTAATAGAATGAAGGTTGATGGAACTTGATAAGCGAGAACTGCAATAAATAGTTGGAGGAAGACATAAATCTGGTGCCAGAAGCTGGAATACATCTTCAACAGATGCACTGAAGGTTGAATCTTCTCTAGACATTACTGGATTGCAGAAGGAAAATGATGCTTGTGAGCATGAATCTTCAAACACAGAAGAGTGGTGTAATTGAGAAAGCTCTAAGGGTGAAGCAAGTTGTGATGAATTTTGAATAAGACTAGGGTTTAGCCATGATATTTCCAAACATTAACTGCATCAATGACAGTCCAGGACTGGTATCAAGGAAATGGGAATAGGGTATCATTGTAGTGCAACCAGAATGTGATATCTGGGACTGTTGATGGACCTGCAGGCTTGCAATAGTTCACGAGTCCAGTACCGAACGACATTAGACAGTTCAACAATTCTGGTGCCAGTTACACAAGTAATCCAAGTCAGAGCGCAGGGCAAGAAGCAGGACCAGCTGGATGTCAAGCAGTATCGACATTCTTAAGTCCCATAGTGTACACCTGGGATAGAACACTATACCTGGTTCTGGAAACTGAAGGCTGTGGCAGCACTAATGTGGTTCAGCCAGTTGGTGTCAGGTGTCAAAGTCGGGTCCTGGAATATCTGGAAAGATTAATGTAACCACAACTGGGGTGTGCCTGTGTTGATGGTTTATCTACTAGTCCATATGGACCACCATAATAAGTTGGTGCTGGATACACATTTAATACTGTGCAGGTATGTTTTTTTAACATCAATGGGGGTAAGGTGGGCCTAGCACTGTGCAAGAAGCTCTTGTCGACCTGGATTGCTTAATATTTTTCTGAAGGAGTCAACTTTCTGTCTGCTATCACTGATCATGCATTTCTTCTTTCTCTCTTATCCATCCAACATAGCTGATTGGCAGTGGTCACTCATATGTCCTGTTGGTACATTTGCACTCTATGCACTTAATCCTGCCCAATATGTTGTCACCATGAGAGAAAGCAGATCAATGGCATACACAGGTGAAATCAGTCAAGTGTCACAATAAACTTAATGTGAAGGGGGCACTGTAATTAAAGAAAATTTACATGCAAGACCTTAGAGTGTTTAATAACAGAACAATTACTTGACAGAATTTATAAACAAGGTCCAGTAATGGGTTCAATTAAAAGTATTGAAAGACCACTGGGCAGGCAATTTAGTGCCAAGAAACTATATGTACAAGTTAGAAAAAAGAAGTTCAAAACGAAATTATTTTTTGCACAAAATGATGTGTTCTTTTGTGTTGCAGTTTACATTAATTCACACACTGATGTGTTGCTGTTTACATTAATGCACACACTGATGTGTTCTTTTGTGTTGATGTTTATATTAATGCATACAGAACAGTTTCGGACTTGTGATTTGTGTGCATTGAAAAAAATAGTAAACAATTACATCAGGGTCATTTGAAATTATTTTTAGTTGGTTCAACTGAATCTACATCCAACCAAAGAATACTGGGTCAAAATGTGCTTAGCTTTACCCATTAACTGAAAAACAATTTTTAGTCAGAAGAAATAATTAAATGATGATACAGGAAGCACACTGCATATAATGAAAGAAAAGTTACCATCATCTATCAAAAACTAACCTGGTTGTTGCCAAGTGAGAGAAAAATGTGACCTAACAGAACTAAGGAGCAGGATGTGAGACGATTCAGGTCTTCAGCATTGGCCATTTTTAAAGTTTCCCTGAGATATTTCCTGTGGAAAAGAAAAAGAATGATTTGGTTAGAAAATACTGACTCTACTGAAATGTTTGTGCTGCTAGGGTACGTCAAACACGCTAGGCTGAAAAGAAAGCTCATGCAGATATTTTCTGATTCATTCCCATTTTAAATCCTGATACCACAGCTTATATTAAAATTTAATGTAATCATGCTGATGAAGGGGACATAATCTGTTTACTCATGTTGCAATAAATGAATTTATTTTTTGTTATCAATAACAAAAATGAAAAATGTGAAGAGGGGGAATCTGAGGGGTCCTCCACCAGGGGTGGTGCCAGGGGGTCTAGGAGACCTTTGGCCCCAGGTCAAAAAGGCATTTTCTACTGTGACAGAATATGATACAGTTCCTGTTGGCCCTTACTATCATAATAGTTTGCAAAGTTGTTACTTCATTCCAAACACAAAACAACAAAATTACCCAACTTTCAACAATACATGTACTTGAAGAATTTCATAATGTTTTTTGTCAGATCAACTTTTCCCCAATAAAAACAGTGTTCACAGGATAATTCAACCACAGTAATTTCATAATTTTTGCAGCATATATTATATGTATTGCAGCACATATTACATGTATATTAATCATTTTTCTTCATGGTAAAAGTCTGAATTATATATCATAATGTTCATCAAAATGCACCCCCCACCCTCTGGATACAATTTGTTGATTTTGATATACAAGTCTTGCTTTTTTTGCAGCCTTGGCAAGGATTTTTACTTTGCTTTCAATTTTATTAACCATTGAATCCATGGGTTCAAGGTTAAAAAATTTCTTCTCAATCTCAACAAGGGATTTTCTTTTTTCCTTTTAAAAATCCTCCTTGTACTCCCTGTATTGTCTACATGCAGTTCACATATTCTAAAACAGGGTGGCATATGTCCTCTCATGAACTAATCTTTCTTAAAATATTGTGTCACACTTTTCCAGATTTGTTCAGTCCATATTTAATGTTCTATACTGAGGTGTATGTATGTATGTAAGTATGTATGTGCGTATATATATTCTCTCTGATTCTGAATCAATGGTATCATTCATGACATGCAATTCATTAATGAGATGACCAAGTTTGATAGACTAGGGTATCTGGCAACAATATCACCAATTCCCCACCAGTGATATATATGTTGTCCCCCCTCTTAAATATATATGTTGTCCCCCCTCTTAAAGTCTTCAACTTTCAAATCAGAATGGTTTGACTTGTCATTTAACATGTCATAGGCCAGATTTGGCAGTAGTAGTTCAAATCTTTCTGGCAAAAAATCTGAAAATGCTAGTACTCTGACATTAGTTTTCTTACAAATTGACCAAACTAAATTCCCACTGACTTGGCATTCAAACCATTCCCATTTCCACACATTTTTCAAACCTTTTTTGTCCGTTTTGCCATTTTTTGCAAGCATGCTCATTTCTATTAGTTTCTGCTAAATGAAGGTTCATTGGACGAGTATAAACTTTTGATCAGTCTGAATGCTCTTTACAAAGATCATATACAAAAGAACAAAACTTGATAGTGATGAACTATGTCT
>QKMX01352668.1:12060-28397 GCA_003401595.1 Venustaconcha ellipsiformis
TAAAAATGAGAAAACAAATTATTCATTTTTTTGGGAGCGGGATATACCGAAAATGCGTAATCTGGATATGTCTACTCATAAGGCTAAATTTAGTGAAAAAAAGCATAATCATTACGCCAAAAGCTTAATGGTTGGCTTGTGTGTAGACCCAGTAATTATTTGTGAGGGAGACGTTTCTCAAACCTTCCTGTTGAAGGAGGAATTGTGGTGTGTTGGGATTTCTATATTTACCACATATCAACTATCTCTCTACAAAGGAAAAGAGTGATGAGATACTGCCTTTGTGCAGTGGCAGAACTGGAGTGCCTGAAAGATACCTAAGTACCATCAGAAGGAAGGCAAACCCATCTGACATGTCACCTCTGTGTCATTTGCTGGGTTGAACAAGAGAGGCATTGGTCTGCAGCCTAATGGTTCATGCTTCAATGAAGCTGAATTGTAATTTCTTTTGGAATATATATATTTTGTAGGACTTCCAAGCATTCTTTGCAATCAACCTATGCTTTAATTTTGAATGGAGAGATATTGTCACAGAATGAGTATCCTTACATTCATATCATACCTGATATTCTCTTTTCCTAACTTTCTCACAACACGTATATCAAATTTATACTGTGTACAGTGCATATATCTATGCACAACTTGGGCATTTTTGAATGAGTTTTCATATATCAATTTACACTGGTAGCATCTCTGTTTTCATAATTACTATAAAACTGTAATATCTTTCAGCATTACAGTGTCTTGTTGGCAATAACTTATTCCAATATTTTGTTAGTAAATTAGACATGAATTAAGACCATGCAGAGGAACTCAGTCTCTCTCATTTACCTCGTATTCTGTGCATCATATCTGACTTTTGAGTCACATCAAATGAATACTTGCTTGAATCTCAAGTTGTATGTAACATTTCCAACTCTGACAGTTAGAATACTTACTTTGCGTCATTATATCTGGCCTGAAAGAATGCTTGAAGACCCCGCACATAGCAAGCTGAGGCTTTCAAACTGTGAGATCTGAAAGATGATGCATAAAGATTGTGATACAACTTAACGTCATGTATGATTTCCAGTTCTTGCTTACTTAAGAAACATCACAAAATCCATTTTTGTTAGATGTGGGTCATTCCATATTCCCCATTGGCCAGCCAAAACAGTACTTGCCACTCACTATTTAACTGAATGTAACATGTCATACTCATTTTTCTTTTGTGTCATGATATGTGGACATTACAGAGGTCACCATACTTTAAAAATATAAGGTGAAGTAATGACAACTCTGACTGGTTTATTGATTTTGCTTTCAGTGAAAGTAACATCTACAAGGGAATGTTTGTCAAAAACATAGTTCTTGCTAGTTAGACCTGTCCTGGGTCTATGTGCAGCAAAGTATCTCTATGATCCTTGGGCTACTAAAGATGCCCTTAAAATCAAATTCACAGGAACTAAAGTCTTTTTGCTACGAGTAAAAAGAAATAAAGCAGAAAAGAGTTCTGAATAGGTACATTTGATAAAAACTTCACCTTGTAAAACATTTATATTAAATGACAAAACTATGAATCCCATCTGTATGAAGTTAAGGTTTTATCATAGAATTACTGCTCTAGAAAATTGGTAATGATTAAATTTGCAAAGAGTTACATTTTCTTTAAAAAGGCTGAAGATAGTGGCAAGACCTTACCTAGACTCTAACTTGTCTGGGTCAATTCTGTCAAGAAGACTCATCAGTTCTTGCTGTCTACCTGACCGGAGGTACACAATGGCTAGGTTCATGTTTATAAACAGCGACAGTTCTTTGGATTCAGATAACTGAAGAAAAAAGAAAAGTAAGCTTTTGCTAAATCATTCTAACAAATGCTGCATGAATGGCACATCATAAACCCATCCCCTCTTTAACAGTCCACTTATTGGCACTAACAGGGCAAAGGAAGAATACTGAATAACAGGTCTCAATGACCTGGACCTTTGGTCAAGCTATGTGGTCTTGAATTCAACTTACTGTGCAGAAACTATTATTAACTTATTAGTTTAACTATGATCGAGACCACTGAGCTTAGACACCATAATTTAAATGTAATTTACAAAATCTGGTCTAGAAGCTTACTCAGCAAAAAGGTCGTTTTTTATTGAGATACAATAACTTGGACTTTTTGACCACAAAATCAACAGATTTCTTCCACATCTGAATTGCAAAATCTCCACAAACTGTGGTCAATGTAGAGGGCATAAACATAAAAGTTATTATGCAACCCCCCTCAACCCCAACCCACATTTGCTTTCTTTAATAGGAGTAAGATTGACTTCTTACCCCAATATCAACTAGGTTCTTTTTTACCCAATACACAAGTAATCCACAGGCTTTGCCAGCATTAAGAACTTAATTGTTTGACCATTCAGCCACAGTGATCCTGCATTTTGACATTTTGATTCCAAATTTAATAGGCTCCTTTCTAGCTCCTCCTAGTGCAAACCACTTCCTGTCACATGCCGTTAAAGTGGATATCCACCCAGCTGTTGCAATACTCTCCATAAAAGTACTTAACTTCATTTTATATAGAGAATTTCTGACAAGAGCCATGCAAGGCAGAGTTTCACTGGACTTGATTGATTACCAGCAACTACAGCTCCTTGACTTTTCTGGATAAATCCATCTCCAGATACGCAGCTTGTTGATCCACAATCTTTCCTATCAATGAAGGGCAATCAGAACTATTTTGCAAAACCTGCCCCTCATTTTCTAAACGAGTTTTGATATTAGAACTTCCTAAGGGAAGACATATGCCCATTTCCATCCCAGGTTATGTAAAGAGCTTTGACAGTTCATGCCTTTGGGTCAGGGAATGGAGAGATGAAGGTGGGCAGTTTTTGTTAAACCCGATCCTGAATAGATCTAACATCAGTCAGCCCCACATGGCTCAGACTCAGTGGAAGAGGAATGGCTGAAGAGACCACTTCATATGAAACAGTTGACTTCTCCCCGAGTTCACGAGACTGAAGTGAAGTCTCTTCTCTTGCAGTCTCCACTCGCTGCTGACCATCATAAAGTCAGTAACAAGTATGATCCCAACCCAACAGACAACTGTACATATTGATTTCTGGCTGTTAACTTCAAAATGTATTCAATCACTAGTCACTCCCATTTTTATTTTGGTCAAGTACATAATCTGGTAGCTTCAACAATCCAAGATTGGGTACCACTGTGCCAGAAGATCCATTTGCAAAGAGGGAAAATAAATGGGCCCACAGTATAACACATTTGCTACTGTACTAAGAAGTATAGGTTGTTGAAGAAACTCCCCGTCAATTTGTTTGGGAGAAAGACAAACCTGGTTTATACGAGTCAGAAACTCCATACTTAAATGAACTAAATGTAGAGATTGGACAAGATCTGATGTCTCCACATTCACTATCCACCCTAAACTGCACATCAAGTAGAAAAGGTAGTTCTGATCATAAACCATAACTGAACTTACTGCACAATTTTTCAGTTTACTATGTATGCTGCTGTCACTTTAAAGGAGGATATCTTGAAATGTGATATGCATTTTTCAACATGTTGGTAAAGGCAAATGGGCTGAGAATAAGACCAAACAGAAGGGCATGGAATTGGTACACTAACACTGGACAACAGAACTGAAGATATTTGCATGACACCATATGAATAGGTATATGGAAATCAGGTAGAGACTGATTGCAAATTTGTTAAACTTTGAGCAGTAATTATAAGCTGGACCAGACATCTCAAAGTCTACAAGTCTCAAATTTTTTCACTGGATTAAATAGGTAGGAAAAAAATCTGAAATAGAAACCTGAAGAGTCTGGTTTTCAGGCAACCTCAATCATCTGCTTTAAAAGCAAACGCTCTAGCTCTTATCAAACAGTCACATTTGTGGGATCACATGGGATCTCCATCATGAAGGGGTTTGATAAAAGTAGCAAGAGGCAGGATGTATGAGATCAGAAGCCCCTCAGTAATAACCTGGATGGCCTAATCATTTCTTGGACATAGATTGAGCAAAGTCTGGTGGAACTGGAGGAGTCTGGCAATCACAGAGGGTCACCATTAGGCAGGAGAGGAGGTAAGTAACTGAGGGTTGAGGAAAGGCTCTTTAGAGGAGAAGCCAAGTTTGTTTTCTAACCCAAACCCCAACCCCTCCTGGGACATATGGCTGCCTGTAACTTGCCTGGCCATAAAATGGTTGATGTCGTTGCTTAGAATTAGCCCTATGGCCATTCTGTTGCTGATTATCCCTTCTGTGGTTGCCACCTGATAGAATCAAAGCGAGATAGGGACTAGCAGAAAGCTATGGGTTAACTCCTGTGCTGCCTTTCTCAACTCATCAATATGACCTCCAAACAGAACGGGGCTGCCAAAGGGGAGAACAGAGGGACAGTGAATTTTGGATGTTATAAGATCATACAGGTGCATCTATTTCTATCAAGTTGAGGAGGTAATTAGGGTATTAGCCATCATGTCATAAACAGTCCTAATGACTACATTAGCATACCATTACCTGGCATTAACACTTCCAGCCTTCTCAACTATGTGAAAGATCACAAGAGATGCCAGGTCAAGCAGGGACAAAGCTGACACATTGTGCATACCCCACTCAGACAAATGACTCAATGCAAAAGTCCTTGGGTTACCAGGGTCACAAATTTTTTTCTGAGACCCCTGACAATTTTTTCAATCTTTTATGAGAGTAGTAACATTCTTAAGGATGAATGTTCTTCAACATCCAGAGGCCCTTTGTTCATAGTAGTGACAGCCAGTGGAGGCTGAATTATGATGGGAGAAACATTTTGTACATTTCTTTGATTGTTGCATTAAAACAGAATTCTGTACTTCCCATGGTTGGATTGGAATGCTTAGGCTAGTGGTGTTATAATCCCAACCCTCAAACCAACTGGGGATTTGTCCTGTACATTCTGCATCCAGGAATACAGCATTCTGTTTGGCAGCGTTGATACTGAATCATCATCATGCATAAAAAAGGTCAGATATGCTAATAAGGTTGGTTGAGTCAAGTCTAGCATGGAGTGTAATCTTGCAAGAAAATGCTGGTCAGGTGTGGTCAGTTAGGCTGGCCCAGATGGTTTGCTACATATGGGATGCTGGTTTGCCACGGACTGACATGATGGATATGGAAGGTCTGACTAGTTGGCCAGTCCGCCAGGGTGGCCTGCAGGACACAGGAAGCCATCAATGTAGGAACTGTCAAGCAATGTGCTGTTTACCAGTCCAAGATGACAGATTTGTGACTGCCAGAGCTGTACACTGATTGTGAAGATGCTGGACTCTTTGGTTGGTTGGCAGCCAGGATGGCATATGATGAATGATATATAATTTGTTGGCAACACCTGCTGGCAAAGATGGGATGCAATTCTTTGTGGCAAGCTTCGACATCCCCAATTCCATACATGGGTGGGATATGGATTTGTGTCCAATGGGCTGCCAAATTTAGCTTAAAATGCTCCTAATTTCAACCAACTTGTTCATTGACATTCTAGATAACACAGTTTGTTGTAGTATGTGTATCATAGATGATTCCAATACAGCTTGTGTGAAATCTCTTTGAAGTAGTTTCAACTGGATCTGAATTACTGTTGCAATAGGGGTCATTGTGGGTATCTCTATCAGAGGTGGGGGGCAGTATCTCAATGTCCACCAGAAAAATGGCCAAAGATTACAGAACCTGATGAGTGCTTAATACTTTATGTTTGGAAAATTTAAAGTGTATCCTTTTTCCACTCACTTCAGCTGCCTTATCAAGACATTGTTCAAAAAGTCTTCTGCTACACTGAACACATGATACTAAGGTGAGAAAAAGAACATTTATACTGCAACACAAAACTTTTTGCATTTTATTCCCATGTCTGAAATAAAACAGAAGTAAAAAAAAAATTTTGCATACAAATTACATTATACAAACTGATCAAAGAGTTAATCTAGTTATATCAAGACAACCTAAGAATTGGATAATAAAATGAAATTTCATAGCTCAATGCAATTACTTCTGAAAACTTGAGCAGGAAATAATGAACAGTAAAAACAAAAGTGAATTTAACTTCAATACATTCACCTGAAAAAACAAAACAAAAGTTGTATACACCAGGTATATCAACCCTCTGATTTACTATATCACCGAAAATAAATGTTGGATGGTCAAAACTGATTACAAATAGCAAATAGATTCTTTGGCATCATTGTTTACAGCTGCATGCTAAAGTTTAAATTGGTAATATTCAGAATACAGGTGGCCACTTTTCTGTACGAGTTACTTTTCGTCACATATATGATATACTAATGGAAAGACATTTTTTTGTCTTTCAGGGAATGATTCTGAGGTACCGGTACGTCCCAATTTGAATGTGACTAACTAATGTATTTAATGGAGAAATAAACATATAATCCTGACATACAAGGGCAAAAACTATTTATAAATAAAAACCCGATAAAAAACGAAAACACATATCAGATAATTTTAAAGTTCATCTCACCCCCCAGGTTAAAACATATGGATGCTTGGAATTTCAAATGCTGTATTACATGTGACTGTTGGCAGAACAATACTTGTTTGAATAAATGTGATTGAGAAATCTGTAAAGCTTACTGCAGTAAAAACAAAATACAAGTAGTCTGCAAATTCCCACCCCATTTTCTGATATGAAAAAATGTAAACAAAAATTTTAAATGTAGAGTATTAACATTTACAACAAATAATGAACACAAGACCATAAAGATTACGCGAGGGCAACAATGTGGAGCAGGTGCTCTGGCTTACCCGTAATGCTGTTTTAAACTGGGCCTCTGCTGCCTCCATACAATTCATTGACATTGCATATAAACCCTGGAAAAAGACAAAGATTTTCAACTAGGAAAATGGGAAGATAGCAAAAGTAAAATGTATATGCAGCTAATAACTAATAAATGAGAAAGAAAGACTTGTGAATATCACTTTTACTTTTGAGAGTTCTATCCTAATAAAGAAATATTAAAAACTGAAATTTAAAAGTATCATAGGCCATAGCAAAGTTTGCTTGAAAGTCATTTTGAAGGTATTCTTCCAAAAATGAAAAAAAAATGTTTATTGACAAATATGATAATGACAATATACTATTTTATTAAATACCTGGAAGACACAAATATAATGTTCTTCCAATTCTTCTTTTAAAGTTCCTTACATTGGCAGATGGTACATGTTAAGTAAATGCTTAAATTAACCATGCTTGATTCGTGGCAAATGTTTAAATAAAACCTGGATGATCATAATAACCATCTACTTTAAAAAATCAGTTCACAACAATTGTCTTATACTAGTAAGTTAACAAAACAATGTAGTCATTTAAATCCCCTGCATCACCTTACTGATTTCTCAGTAGCAAAGAACCACATCATAGGGATATAAACGTTTGGGAGTTTTGTTCCAAAAATATAAACGTGAATGACAGATCAATGGATGGATGAAGGAAAACAAAAATACTGAAACTGAAGAATTCCTAAAGACAAAACATACACATTGACAACTAGCGCTGTATGTGTATCATCATCTACATAGGACTAGGGTTTAAGAAGTGGTGCTTACTAATGACTGGTGCCAAACAAGAGTCCCTCAATGAACACTGTACTGGATTTTTCTTTTTTCTTTTTTTTTTTTTTTTACAAGAAATCAAAGTACAACCATTTTTTTCATTTAACTGTTGATTGTTGACAGCATCCATGATATTCTTCTATAATAATAATATTTTTCAATAACTGCTGTGCTGGCCATAATGAATGTTGTCAGCTTGGCACCATTTTCATGCAAGTCAAAGTAGAAGTCATTTGGTGAAAACACCATGTCATTATGACAATCCATTCAGGGGAAGTAGTGACAACACAATTTTTAAGACAGTCTTTATTTCAGCCATATTGGATGTATGACTGACATCATTTAGCACCAACTAGGTATCATAAGAATTGGTGAAAACCTCGTGCTGATATAGACATCCATATTGAAGAGGAGTGGTAATAAAAAGATTTTCAAGATGGCTACTGTGATTGCCATAGTGGACATCAGATTAGCAACATTTTCATTTAAAATCAGCTGGAAATCATAACAAGTCTCTGGTGCAAACTCCATGTCAATGTGACCTACTGCTCAAGTAGAGTTGTTATAACAAGATTTTCAAGATGGCTAGGCCCAGCTAAGCATCATAAGTCTTCTAGTGGAAACCTCACTTTGATATGACCATCCATTCATAAGTACTGACAACATGATATTTATAATGGCTGCCTTGGTGGCCTTGTTAACAATTAGGTTGGTTCCAGTTTCATTTTGCAGTGAAAACTCTATTCTGGAGAAGTAGTGATTACTATATTTTCAAGATGGTTGCCATATTGGACTTCAGACCAGCTCCATTTTTATTCATGACCAACTAGACAAAGATGGTGCTCTACAGATTTCTACTTTGCAGAGCATTTAATTTTTTAAGAAAAAGAATTTCCCATGTCATCTCCACTGGCAGATTAAAAAAGACCATATCTTAAATACTGTGAAAAGAAGTTTATTTGGGTATTTTATGCCAATTGTCTCTTCTTTGTGGCTGAAACTGATTGGATCTAAAGGGTTGAGGAGGTTATGCTGCAAGTCGGAGGGGAAGTTCGTGGGAAGCCCTCAATTCTTGTCTTGCCACAAAAGAGCAGGTACAACCTGAAAGGGTCATCCTCAACATCAGGAGGCATGATATGGTTTAAGAGCTGCAGTACATAAACATGCATCTCATCGTACTAGGTGAAAATAAGCAACAGTCAGGTCAATCACCATGGATTTGTATGATGCTGTGGTCTCCCAAGCATGCTCATTACCCAATTTTTCAGCAAGCCAGAAAATTACTAACAATGCAAGATATAACCTTGAAGAAGTAGCAATAATGTTCTGAAACATCTTTGATTTCGAGTTCAAAACATTTTTGTCCACTTTATATAAAGTAGGGGGCATTTTATTGGCAGATGCAAAATTCTTATCAACAGTCAGAGGCGCCTTCTGAAAAGCAGCTGCGTTGTGTACGAGTAGGAAGAAAATGCTGCTGGTAACTGAATTTCTGAAAAGAAAGCCTTAGAACTTCTCAAATTGCTAAATTTGCTGGAGAGGCAGTAAGTTATTTCTTGGATCTTAACTGTTTAAGAAGATAACAAAAAGGACAATTGTTTATATAATAAAGATGGTAAATAAATTTGGCAGGTGTGTAAAGAGGTTATTACCAAGAGAGTATGAATCTGTGCACCATGTACTGTAAATAAATGACCACTATGTATCACCGCAATGTTTACCAAACTTTCTACATCTGCATGGTTTACAATAGTTGGAAACAATGCTATTTAATCAAAATGACCTGAAATTCAACTTTTCTCCCAAACATTTGTTACGTGTACTGAAACTGACTGCTATTATAATGTGCATGCATTATCTAACTCAATTTGTGATTATCTGATTTGATTTACCTCTTTAACCTCTTATTATGACAAAATGCATTCTTTTTTTGTGACTGACAACCTCCCTTGAATTGTAGTGATATTCTTTCATACTGCTTCATACATGTACATGACAAGAAAAAAAAAAATACAACCAGACATGCAATGTCAACATTCCCAATAGATCCTTTCGTAGAATCTACAAAGACTGAGAAACTGATAGGTGGTTTACAAACTTGAAACTGTGTTTCTCTAAAATGTTATCAATCAAAGGTTCTGGTAACAAACATATTTTTGATGGTTAAATAATGCTGTTTTATTTCAGCATTATCAGTAAATCATACTGATGTTTCAAGTTCTGTAATGTCTCCTGTGTCAATTCTCATCAATTTAGGCTTTGTCACAGTTGATGAGAAAATCATGCATGCCATATGGAAATAAGAGAAATATCCCACTAAACAGTCTTTATCAGCTGAGCTGTTGAAATATAAAATTTGAATGGTTAGTTTCTGCATCAGTGACAGACATGTGCATCTTTACTTATTTACAGATTTTATAAATGTTTACAGCCAGTAAGCTAAACGGTTAATATGCTGCAGCCCTACTACTATGACAGGTGTGAATAAGTGTAAAGGTTTTATTACTAAGAGTGTATGAATTTGTGCCACATGTGTTGTAAATAACCTTATATTGAGGTGACCATTAAGGCAGGTGTGACTGAATGTAAAGGTTTTATTACCAAGAGTGTATGAATCTGTGCCCCATGTGTTGTAAATAACCTTGGCTGAGATTGACAAACATGGCAGGCTTGAAAAATCTGAAAAATAAAGTTTATTCAAATAATATACACGGGACTAATATAATTAGAGCATATAAATAGACCCTAACAATTGTACAGCAATATAATCAAGCAAAGATGGAAAGGAACATTTCCAAGTAAGACTGGTATCATTGACTCCAGACCTATTTTGGTTTGTAAAGCTCCCGAGTCACTGGTCATTTAAGGCCTCAGTTTCATAAAACATCCCAAAACTTCTTCCACAAATTTACACTTTTTAATATTTCTCTTTGCTTGATAGGTAAATACACTCTTTTTTGGTAGATCTCAGCATGCATCAGGGATTATAAGAGTCGTACAATCTTGAAATGTTCCTAAAATGTGTCATGCCTTTACTCTGATAACATTCTGAGGATTTCCTCATACCTCAGTAATTCCTCAAATCTTTCTTAAGATTTGCGATGTTTCCACATATTAAATTTCATAACTAAAAGTGACAAAGCACCTTCCCAAAAAATATTAATATTTTCTAAGTACCTGTTTGATAATAAAGCAGAATGTCATTTGTTGAAAGAAACCGGGGCCACAGCAGTTTACGAAACTGAAAAAATACTTAATGCATAATGACATTTAGACTATTTAAAGTAACGTTTTATTCTTTTCCACATAGATATGGTAATTAGACAATAAGGTTTGGTTTGATATTTTATGGCACAGCAACACAAATAGGTTATTCAGTGCTGAGTCATTTGAAGTCAAGAATCTTGCCCAAGGATACGCTATACTAGCTGACTGAGGCGGGTCTGATGGTAGGATTTGAACCTGCACTATTTCATTTGTGAGGATGGCAACTAACCATGAGGCCAACAAGACTCCACATTAAGGAGGTAGTCAATATTCTGATGTTTAAAGTGATCAATGCTGATTGTATCATTCAAACATATTATGAACTGAAACAATAATGGCATACAATGTCCACATCCATGTATTAAAATGTTTAAAAGATTATGTTACTAATGACATATCAATACTGAAATTAAAAGATCAAATGCTATATACTTTCTGCATGGCTTTTCTCTGGGAGGCACTTTTATGAGATTAATATCCAATACAAATTAAAGATTTATGCAAATCCTACAGATTGACTTGCAATATTTCACTTCTTCACATGACAGTATGCAAATGTATGCATAGATTGATAGAAGAAACCCATACTGTGTCAAGTCTGTCTTTCATCATAAAACTTCAACGCTAAGCTTAATCTAAAAAAACAACTAGCTTACTCAAGAGTCTGGACAGACATACAGTCAGACGAACTGCATGAGGCCAAAGAGGGCCTGATAACACTCAACTAGCTGACACCTTTTAAACAGCAAACTACAACTGGCCAATAACTCTGTGTCATTGGAATGTTTTCTGTTGAAATTTCTCCCAAAGCTATTGATTACATATGTTATGAAGAGGACTGTTTTAAAGTTTTTGTCTATTTTTTAAAATATTATTGCAGATCAACAGCATTTATCCAAACCCACTATGGACATGGAGATGCTGAATATGCTCAGAACAAACTAACGGATAAAACAATTGATTATTAATTGTGGCGGAAACCATCATGGCTATGTGGTTAGTATGTATGAATTGTGACTGAATAGATGTTGGTTTCTAATCTCACCATTAGATCAGCTCAGGCCAGCTACCATTGTGAATCCTTGAGCAAATGCACTTTACTGCAGCTGCTTCAGCACTAAACAAGCTACTTGCAGACAACAAAATGGTAGTCATAACAATACTACTATCTGTCTATTCACAAATCAAACAGCTGTTAAGATCAATTAACACCTGTCAAGATTAATCACTTACACCTGACCTATGAAGCCAAGAACACTAAGCTAATTGGTAATTGAAGTACATAGTGTTCATAAAGTTGCATAACCATGGCATTTTTAACAATGGCTTTAAAGTTGTAAATATTCAGCTTTGATCTCTGTCAGTTTGGATAATGTCATCATTCCACATTTCAGGCAAACAAATGACCAGCTGCCTCTTGCTGAATGCAAATAGCATGCAATCATCATTTGATGCATTCACAGTGAATCAAGTCTAATTAAACTGAAATGAAATCATTCTTTTTGTTTGTGCCTGCCTTGTGTATGAACCAACTTCAACCACTAGACTTAATACATGAAGACTAAAAAAGTAATATATCTCTGGCAAAGATCAATGTGCTTTATTAGTGAACCTTTTGACCTCAAGCAAATTCATGTTGCATGGATAATTGATGCTCATGTGCAAATAATCAAATCTAATTATCAATGGCTTTGACAATGATAAACTTGCTTAATTCAATAATTTCAGGTTTATTGACCTCAGAAATATTTTTGTTTACTAGCAAACTTGACTGACATTATGTTGATTCAGTGGTTTTATCCAAAAATTAGTGGACTGTCAGCTTCTGTACTCTGCTGTAATTAGTGTATATACCTAGCATTTCATTAGTAACTGTGCCTCAATAAAATCGTTTAGTATTTCAGAATCACAGTGCATGGATAAAATGAGACATGCTTTCACAAAGATTTAAAATTTTTGACAACAGTTTCACCTGAATGAAGAACCATTTTGAAAAAGTATTAAATACAACTTTCATTTACAAGTATCACTTATTATTCTTTCATTCTAAGTCATAACTGTATTTGAATACCTTGTGCTTTTTCTTGTTTTCCTTACTTATATCACAACATACTGATAAAAGATGATCAATGGAATTATGGCTAATGGATAATCCATAATGCTTCTGTTAAAATATGTTCAAAAATTTTATTAGACAAGTAAGAAAGGGATAAGTGCTGTAAAATCTAATCAGGGCATTTACATATAAACACACATAAATACCACAAATGTTTTTTCCTTAAGTGTGGTAACAATGTTTCATGTAAAAATCTAAATTTAAGAAGTTAAAGAAATAAATAAAATTAAAAAATTGACATAATGATGTGAAAAGATCTAATATGGTTATCTACTTATAACCAAAGTGTAAAATCTGATGGACCTAAGTTAAAAAGTTTGTCCTATCATTCTAGAATGGATTAATGATGGATGAACAGCTGTATGGACAGCAGGATGGACAGAAGGTGCATAAATGAAAGAATTATGGATTTTTCATTTCTGGTTATGCAATTCATATTAGAACTGACTTAGAAATTGTAAAGCTACTCACTTCTTGTATGGCAACTGTTTTGTTTCCCATGATGAGTCGACACATGATGATATGTTCAAGCAACATGAGTTGAAAGGATGATAGCAATGGATGAGCGTCTAACACTGAAATGAAGGTTTTAAAATATATTTATTTTACAAAACCGCAACACTTTTCCAACACTATTATGCAATAATTACATAGAACATATCATTTATAATATTGTTTACATTCCCTTGCCTGAATGCCTCAGATATAACCATCAGGAAACCAATTTTTGGAGTAAAATATGTCTCTGCAATAACACTTACCCAATCATAATACCTTAGGTATGTGACCACAATGTCACATATCAGGTCCTCCCAAGTTACATTTTGACAAGAGTACTTGGTTAAAGTAACTGCTGCCAGATATCCATACTGCCACTGGAGTGGAATGCATGCTCTGCCAGGAGGATGTAACTACAGGGAGCTTGGGAAGGTCTATCCATATTAAGATCAGGTCAATATTATCAAAGAAACATACATGACTGAAGATTGGTTCCTTCAAATACATTATCCGATCAAATGCATTATCTGATAACAATGCTTTGAGTACAGACAATAGGCGGAAAGAGTTACCATACTGCAAAGAAGTTCCACTGCCAGCCCCCCTAAAGAATGTGAGACAGCTTTACCTCTTGAGATATGACTAAGCTGGAGTAGTGGCTCAATGTCTCAATGCAGCTGCCCAGGAAAAATGTCACCACAGTAAATCCAGAAAAAGTCTCCCAGGACTTTAAGCTGCTGAATGACCTGGAAAGTTAGCTTGTTGCATTGCTGCTACATATCTCACCAGGACAGATCATGACCTTTGGAATGAAAGATCTTGATGGTAAAACTAAACGAGCTGTCTTTGACCCATGGCTTATATAACATCTGTTAAGGAACATTTGTGCTCAAATGCAATGCTGGTGGCAACTAGCCTGACTTCACAAGCCGAAATGCACATAAGCTTCATCTTATCTTGGGGTTTTTTCATTTGTATGCATCAATGATTCTCTTGGACAAACTTTAAAAGGAGATGTCAAGATTCTCAAGCTTTCCTCAGCATCTCGCTATATTCCTTCACAGCTCAAAGAAGAGGCCAAAGGCAAACTACTCACATGCAACAGTCTGTGGAATAACAGCCATCTCTTCCAATCTTTGTTGGTATGAATATTCATGTTGTAAACTGAAGCAGAACACTATGTTGAAGAACTAGCTTGGATAGATTTGAAAATCTCACAGCCATTTTCTTCAACTAGAAAATCAGTTACCTCTCTCCATGTGTGAACAATTCAAGATCAATGGTGTGATTTTTCAGTCTAATCTGTGGAACACACTCTTCATGGTTGGTGTCCTAGATAATACTGACCATAACTCCTTTTCGACCAAAGCTAAGGGATCATTTCATGACAGTGCTATTAGTGTAATACAGTTCCCTACTCAAGTGAATACTGGCATTTGCAGAGGTCACAGCTCTCCCCACTAATAGTAAATCAAGGTGCAAGCCATACCTTTCTGATTCTTTCAGCATAGTCCCTGTAGCATATCTATGCACATGAACAGTACAGCTTTCTAAAGCCACAACTACACATTTATCAGAAAATTATAATCTGCAGCAAAAACAAGGAAGAGATAGAGCTGATGGAACTGACATACAAACTGGAAAGACAAACTTGTCATTATATTTGGAGGTCACAAAAATTTAGAAAGCTCTTTGGAATGCCTTCAGGGCTTTCCTGGAGTGAAGTGGCTGGACTAAACAGAAGCTGGCATGGCAATGTCTGGATATGCTGATTTATTCCTTAAAACCATTCACTTCACAAGACTGAAACTATTGCATGCTGTTTAAATCAGTAATACAAGAGGTTCCAGTGACCTAGATCAGTATGAGGACTGGAGACATAAGTCCCACATTCCAGTACTGGGATATAGTGCTCTGGACAGAATCTTGCACACAGAATGACTTTCCACTGTGAGTAGAAGCTTTACAAACACTAATGTTCCTCATTTATGCACTTGACCTCTACAATTACTGTCATTGGGTCACTTTGCACAACAACAAGCAGTCATTACCATAAACTCTTCTGGACGATTTAAACATTCTAGGTGTTTAACAAGGCTACAAATAGGTTCTTGTCTCTTCCAACTGATCAGGTACATGCGCAAGAAACTGCAAGAGGCATTGAGGATGTGACAGACCTCACACAAAATCCAGGAGGTCTACAAAGATGGACGATTGCCAGTGGTGAGCAAGCCTGGCTTCCTAGTATTTCTGAAAGTGATAACCTCCAGAAAGAGGATCCTGAGGACAATTATCACTACTACAAAGAGGTTTTACTGTCCCAATTGATTAATGAGGCAACATACAGTTAGGGCTGTAACTCCCATGGCCATCAAATTACTCAAAAATAGTACTAGAGTGCTGCTGCAGCTTAACAAGGCCAGTTTCATCATGTGTAGTTGCTGTCAAAACAAAGTCTGTTTCTACTTCTGATGCTGTTGTGCACAATTAACTGTTGATGAGGACAACAATGAAATTTAAAGCATCCCTCTTTCTGCTTCATATGTTAATCTTAACTTTTATTTCTTATTATTTAAAATAAATTAATAACCATGTGTTTGTTTGAAGAGGGACAAAACTGCTTTGGGTTATGCAACTTTCTATTTATGGATGATGGTCACTCTCATCAAGTCACTATTGCTAAACATTTTATGTCATCCATGTAAACACCTTACCATATATACCATATATATTGGGAGACCATTAATTAATTTTAAAAGTAAATTTTTTTATGCACTGTATGTTCTAGGGACACTTTTTTCAAGGCATTAAATTGTGGCACACCTTTTAAATCATTCAAAAATTGTGTCTGAAAATGCACTCCAA
>QKMX01352677.1:3851-19569 GCA_003401595.1 Venustaconcha ellipsiformis
CTGCCAAGCTTGGTATGTTGAATAAATGAATGTACATTACTTATAGCAGGTTTTGTTGTGTATTGATTTTCTTCTCAGTGTGTTATTGTTTTTATAACCATTGGTATATGTGCATGGATAATTTTGTGCCAGCAGAAAGGAAGTGTATAGTCCAGTCAAGTTGTGAAATATTCTCATATTGAAGAAATTGTCAGTGGCTGTTTATATACAAATGATTAGTGGTGACAAAACTATCGATTCGCAAAGTGTATTCAAGGAATTCATGGAAGTTTCAAATATTAGTCACTGGAGATAAAATTCAATTTGAAGCACTCAGCATTTCTCCTGATGCATGCTTAACTATTTTTGGTGTTTGCGTTTAAGATAAAATGTAATTGATTCTGGCCATGGTGATGAAGTTGTAGAATTTACCAATTTACCAGTTGGATCATCTGGCAGCAGAAGTTAACACTAGTAAAATGTTTACTGCACTTTTCAAGGAATATCTGTACCAAAGTGGTGTTACCAAAGCCTCGTATGAGTTGTCATATAAGTGTGTTAAAGGCCAAGTATAAATTACATTTGGAATCACTCTGATATACCACAACCTTCTTGAGACTAGCTTGGAATTATCACATTTGCATGTGAAAACGCTTAATATTAACTGCAACTCTAGATGCAAAACCTCTCCAGGATTGTTTTACCCTGGCAAAGTAGCATTCACTTATGTATCCACCCCCAGTTACATTCACCATCAAATATTTTAAATCAACATTGACTCAACTGAGAAAAGACATGTCTCAACTGTTATTCAGCAAGGATGCACTTGTTCAGGCAACAGTTAATGGATAAATATGTTCGCTAGATTCAAAGGTTCTGGCATTATTGGTGTGTTCTTTGAATGAGAGGGATACCAAACCACCAGGACAAATAAAATCACTGGAGATTTAATTATTCCTCAGGGAGAGGTTTGTTATAACTATGTGATAATTTTGCCTATGATAGAGAATAACTGGTTTGATATATGTGTGCATATTGCACCTGCACATGATGATAAAACAGGACAAGGTCTGCCTGACATGCAATTAAAATATGCAATCATATTATTAATAGAACTATGACAGACCCTCAGCCTTACTGATGTGAAAAAATAATGAAGCAGAACAACAGCTGTGAAATCAAAATTAGCAAGAGAACTGCACTGATCATGAAATAAATATGTGCATGTTTGGTAATAGATGCTTTTTTTGGTCCTGTCATTAAATATGTGCATGTTTGGTTATAGACGCTATATTTGGTCATGTCAATGATGTATTGATAGCGGCCAGTGTGTTATGAGGAAATTAATTTTGATCAACAACATTCGCAAGTATGAGACTATTCCAAACTGCTTGCAGCCATGCAGGGCAGTCTCAATAAAATCAGTAAACTGTATTCGGTAGCAATCAAGGATAAAGTAATAAGTGTGGCTGAATTTGAATCTGTACTGGTGGAAATTGAAAATCACAGACAACTCCAAGTACAAAAAAAGAACTGCATGGTTGCAAATTTACAGACAGTAAAAGTCAAGTACAAGAAACATTAATTCATTCATTGTACTTGGCTTGGCAGTGCATATATGATCACTACCATAGGCTTGTCTGTCTGAGCACATCACTCTTTGCAGAAGTTTTTGTCATTTCTACACTAAATGCAGACTAGAGTAAGTATTAGTATGAAAAGCTGGTATTTGTCCCCTTCTGGCATCTCTATCTAGACAAGACTCTGCCTATCAATACTCGGTGCTGGCATGTGTATGGTCAGAATTAAAGGTGAACTACAGACAACACTCACATTGGAACAAAATACTCATGGTGGGTAGAGATGAGGGCTTGAGAGAAAAGATTTGCAAAGTGTGCTAATGTGGCAAAAAAGCCATAATTTTGTACTGCTGATGTATTTGTCAGTGTTCATGTTTCTAAAATCATGCTCAACAGAAGATAAAAGAGTTTAGGTTTCAATAGATGCAAAACTGTGCATCACATATTTTATGATTCAAAATGTAACACAACTGGATAGTTGAAAACTAGTAAAGTGTAACTTTAGTAATGAAGCTAAAGTTGTTTTGGGCAAAGATCATAAGTTTATTCTTGGAGAACATCCTATGAAGAATGTCAACCACAGTGTAATGGTCCATACAGTGTACACTTGCTAGTCACAGTGTACACTTGCTAGTCACAGATATTTCTGCTATGTTTTTGGGAATGGATTACATGCAGTTGTATTGGAGCTCTGATCCATGCAGAGGAAAAAATTTACTTTGACAAGTGTCCAAAAATTGGCCTGGTACTGTAGTTAGGCTCTTTATTTTTAAGTGGAATATGTAAAGAAAACACTTTTTTTTCTAAGTTTTTTTTAATAAATTTTATTTTGTAGACAAAAGGGAGTGATAAAGTTTTATTTCAAGTTTGGAATATGTATTATATATATCTCATTTTTTTAAAAATATTATTCTTTTTCTTATAGGCAAAAAAAGGAGATGGAGAATAAGGCAGGAGGAGCAGGGCGTGCCAATGAGATGCATCTGTACCATGGAACAAATCCAGGTGCTGTGGATCTCATTTGTCATGCTAACTTTGACTTTCGCATGGCTGGAGAAAGCACGGGTGCCCGTTATGGGCAAGGAGCCTATTTTGCTTCAGAAGCATGTTACTCTGATGCATATGCTATGCCAGATGATAAAAAGCACAAGTTCATGTTTGTTGCTAAGGTTTTGGTAGGTAAATCTTGTCTTGGATATCAAGAATACAAAAAACCACCATATCTGGATAATGAAAACAAGAAAAAAGGGACATATGACACCTGTGTCAATCATATTCTCCATCCCAATGTCTACTGCGTTTTTGACAAAAACCAGTATTATCCAGAATATCTTATTGAATATGAGCTGTGATATAACACTTTGAATTTATTTATTTCCATAGTGGAGATTTAATAAAATGTGCACCATTTGTTTTAAACCCATAATTATTACTTTTGTCTAAACCCAAAGTGCTTTTTCTCACTAATCTATTTTTATGGCATTAGGTTTGTTGCTTGATACACTGTCACTGCTTGCTGCAGGGTCACCCTAATGTTGTTCCACTTTGTACATTATTCAATCCATACATCCATCCATCATGAATTGCTTGTTAGCAAGATTGTGCAAAAGCCACTTAGTGTTTGGTAAAATTTTATAATCGCATATAGATGACCTGGTTAAATTTTCAGACTTAGCATAATTTCAACATTTTACAGATTTTGACATTTTTGGGGTAGACTTTAAAAAGAAACCAAAAAAACACATGTTTGAACAATTAAGCAAACAAGCACTTAAGGTAGAAAAATGAAATTTGGTAGGTATACTGGTATTTTTATATCGATGACCTGATTAGATAATAAAACTGTTGTATAAGTTTTTCAATATCACCCATTTTTTAACTTTTGAAACATTTTATGAAAAACCTTTTTCACACAATTAAGCATAATCAGCTTGAGGTAGTCAGGTTATTTTGAGTGAGGAAATATTTGTTTAGAACTATATAGATATGTGTATTATTTACATGTATCATCTTTCTTTATGACAAGAAAAAAAAATGAAAAATCTCATACATATATTTCTATGCAATTGGCCTGGTTAAATTTTCATGCCATTATTGAATTTTTTCTAATGCTTTTAATTATAACTTTTAGAATTTTTAAAGGAGGCTTTTGATTATTGGGTCTGTTCTATTTTACATGGTTGGGCATATAACATTACCATTACTTTTTTATCTGTCCATATATTCATCCATTACTCTTTAATGATGTTTTTTGTTTAGGTAATTTCAGGCATCTGTAATCCATGAACATATTTCTAGTTGCACCATAGGTCCAGGTGAGCTTATGGTATTGTCCATTGTACATCCATCATGCATTATTCATTCACAATTTCTCTTTTAAGTTGCAGAATTATACCAAATTTGAGAGAAACCAGAAAGCATCCATGCATGAAGCTCTATAAAATTTGTTCATGTGATTAGATATGGTCACCATTATGAATAACAAAAATCTTTAGATCATTTTTCTTAAAAAAAAAACATTTATCAGAATTCTACTAAATTTGATGAAAAGCATTCTGGCATCATGAAGGCCTTTCAAGTTTATTTAAATTATGTCATCCACTATTTAATTTTTCCACTGAAAATATTTAAAAACATATATAACATTGCAAATATACAACATCATTTGACCAAATTGTACACAAAACATCATGACATTGCACCTTTTAAATTTATAAAATGATGCCATAAAATGTGACTGCCATATTAAGCAAAGAAGAATCTTTTAATAACATTTTGAAAAACTGTTGGATTAATTTTAATCATATTTTATAGAAAGCATCCTGTACATGCCATCTTGCCTATTAAAACAAAAAAAGTAACAAGTGATTAGGACTATTGAAAATTACAGGTTCAGGGTAAAGCACAATTTTCACCTTAAAAAAATTGTTTAAATAGATGACAACAAATAATATTCAAATACAAGTTACATAAATTAGCAAAAAAACATACTTTTGGAATTAAGCTGAATTTAAAAAAAAATAGAATGCAACAATTAACACTCTAGATGAAACAGATTATGAAAATGATGGTTTGGAAATGAATGGACTGTGAGCAGTCATAAAAGTATTGCATTCTTTGGCTTTACACTCATTGCCCATTTTTCTGGGAATGAATTAGCTGTATTGTGTATTTTAGCAAAATAACTTTAAGTGGGATCATTCTAATCAAACTTAATGAATATTGGGTAAAAAGATAAAAGACTGAACTCATTATGACTCAAAGAAAAAATGCAGTTTGCACAATAACTTTTAACTTAAAGTTCCTTGACCAAACTTTGTAGATGACTTGCACTAAGGGTAATTAAAACATGTAGAGATATTGTGGTTTAAAGGTCAAAGGTTACAATCATGGTCAGTGTAATAAAAGTAATGGTTTCTGCTGATTAAGTTTAGTTCAAGACCATATACCTTGACAAAAAGCTATAAAAGCTTTTCATGTGAGTTTTAGAGGAGTAATTGTTACAAGTCTATAATAAGTAACAAAAAAGAGGGAAAGACAACAAACTTTGTAAAATTTAACAAATAATTTCCCTAGAAAACAAAGTGAAATTGCAAAATAAAAAACTTGTGGGATTGTGAATTAAATCCTAAAATAATCCAAAAACTACATACACAAGTCCTAATAATTTAAATTCCAGAGTAAAATTTGGTACAATTCCCAAAGAAATCCAAAAACTGAAGATTATGACATGTCTGTTATAGTTTATAGAGTGTTGATGTGTCAATAATCTTTTATTGAATCACAGTAATATTATTCCAGGTTTGAATTCAGTATGAATTCTAGTGAATGTCTCTATCCAAAAATTTTATCAGAGCACTTCTTTGTATTTCTAGAGAAAATAATTACTTAAATTCAATAATTTGAGAAAAGTAAATTTCATCCAAACTAGACACATTATAATACAATTTTGAAAGTTCAAGAAGTTAAAGCATGAATGACCAAGTCCTCACAATTACAATATGTATAGTTCTATACTTGACCATGGGTCACAGTTAGCATTTTCTAAAAAAAAAAATACCTGGTGGCAACTAAGTTTCTAGTATGATCCTGATGTTTACAAAACCAAAACCATGACCTGGATTATACTCAAGAAATTCCAAAACTTTGACACAAATAAACATATTTTCTTCTATTAATAATGATCCTGATATTAAGCACATACACAGAAAGAATAATTTAAGTATGTATTAGTTGTTTGCAATGAATAAAATGAAAAAGTCAGCCAGTTCAAACAGAAATGAGCTCGGTTCTGGACAAGGTGAAATCCAGCATACAATGTTAAATTACAATAGCATGTAATGAAATAAAAAAATTCAAACTAACAAACAATTAAATAAAAAATACATAACAGTAATGTGATACAGGCTGCCATATACAGTTCTCCCTCATTTTAGTTTTCTTTTGACCCATATTGTCATACATATGTTGTATCAGATCTTGAGTAACATTAGAACAGTAATGTAATTTTAATACATATACTAGCCAATCATAATTTTATGTACAGCTGCATCCAGTTTAAAATGACTTAACTGGTGAAAAAAATGTCACTTGTCAGAATAATGATTACATTCCAGTTGCACTTGAGGACAGTGCATATATTAATTTATTTTTAATTAGGAGCTCACAATCACATATTTACCACTTCTGCATCCATTTTGCAATTTAAAAAATGCACATTTATTTGTAAGAGTAATGTCAAGTAATTTTTGTCAATAAAATATCTTGTCTTCAGTTCAAAATTTGTTAAAATTAAAGACTAAGTGACATCATACTATGCAGCATGCTTTTAGCAATTACAAAACTACAGAAAGAGAAAAATGTATGTAATCTATTTAAAATCCAGTGATATTCAAAACACATTTCACAAAAGTACTAATCCAAATAGAATAGGTACTGTTATTCACATGATTTATATTCCCTACTGGAAGTTTTTCATGATTTTGTGTTGTTTGAGACCTAATCATTCTTGTATTTAAAGTCTGTTGCATAATTTTCAAGAGCTAAATATCCTGCATTTCTAGCCACATCAGTCCTTTCTTGAAT
The DNA here is from genome assembly GCA_003401595.1 of Venustaconcha ellipsiformis. Taxonomy (NCBI): domain Eukaryota; kingdom Metazoa; phylum Mollusca; class Bivalvia; order Unionida; family Unionidae; genus Venustaconcha; species Venustaconcha ellipsiformis. The sequence goes on from QKMX01352677.1 coordinate 10,496, forward strand.
GAAAATATGGCTCCAGAAACAAGAAGAGGTATTTCTAGCAGATCCACCTGGTCACTATTAATAGTAGATCCTACTTCCTGTTGATCAGGATCCAAGTTTTCTCTTTTGGCACCTACGAAAGACCTGGACAATGTCAGCATCAGTCTTACATTCAACATACAGTCATCATCAAAATTTGATCCTGTACTAAATGTTATATAGGAATTAAGATGTCCCCATAGTACAGTTTCAGCCTCATCAACATTCTCTTCTGTGAATCCTTCAAAATCAGAATCTTAGTTTCCAAATAAGCTTTCGTCTTCCTGGATGTCTCCATTATGAGGTTGAGTATCTAAATTACTCACTGAATACTGTTAATACTGAACTCACTTTACTGAGCTAAATTACAATCAAGGCTATGTGAAAAAGGTCTTTTCTTGTGAGTTATGGGTGGGGGTAATGTGTGAAGGCTACTTAGACTAGTTCAATATCACAGATATGTTGTTGCATAAAGTTTAGGTAATTTTGAGGAACAATCGGGGTATGCTGGAACTGAATATTTTGTTTTCCACACTCTATTTTAGGTGTTTTTGGACCAAAATAACCAAATTGGCTGCCATGTGAAACTTAAAATGTCCTTCACTTCTGAATAGGGGTTGGTAACACCTTGATCCAATACCATGTTTTGGTACTCCAAAAAGATGATGACAACATTACATTATGGCTGTGTTCAATATGTCTCAGTGGAAATTATTATGAAAAACATTTCAATTACATTCTTCAATATTTTACCAAGTTAAAATATATTATAAATAATACAATACCCATAATAAAAAATGATAATAAAACTTTTATCTCAATTTATTCATAAAGTTTTAATATGGTTATCAATAAAGATATTCATATCATTATAATCCAGTCATATGTTTTTTATGCATTAAAACATAATTTATCCATACTGTATGCATTTTTCCATGTCAGTTATTCATTTAAGATTAAAACAATTACAGATGAAAAAATATAAGCTATGATGTCATCTTGTTTATGTCATGTTTATAACATAGATCACTTAGAAACAAAACGAATTAAATGATGTAAGCAATGATATTAAATTCAGTTTGAATTCAGTCTGATGAAGCAATCCTATATTGCTGGACATAACAATAAGACTTCACGGAAAGTACTGATCAGACATCTCAATTACCATGCACAGTCATCTTCGCAAAACCAGTTATATTGTTGATCCTTAACTTAATTGTATCAGTATATACAAGTGCAACAGTTTAACTCATTTAAGGTCACTAGGTATTCCAGTTCTCTAATATATTGATGATTGGTTATCTACAATGGCCAGATAAACAAGATCTTTCTTGCTGTTCATGCATAGTGACCATTCTGGGCCTCCTGCCAAACTTAGAGAAATCAGAGTTCACTCCATCTCAAGAGTAAGGATGACTTTTCTCACAAACAGAGGATTAGTACATGTCCCTCAGTGCAGACAAGATGTTGTCCCTGTTTGAGGCGAGTAAAGGCTATGTTGTCAACTAGTCTTTTTTAACCTTTGTTGAGGATCTTGAGATTTGTCACAGACCTGGTTCCTTCCCATAGGAAGACGTCCTCTACAGTTTCTCCTTTTATTGGGTTGGAAACCACACAAGGACCCCCTGAATGCTTCGATTTCTCTAGGTCTGAATTTCAACCATTATTGGATTTGGTCGACAAATTGCACCATATCACTCCTACCTGTTCACAGTCTTGTCGGATTAAGGGTTGGGTGCTCATCTAGAGCAGGAAGGACTGATTTTTCAGGCTTCACTCTCCTGGGAAAAACTACCATCCACATTAACCATTTGGATATGAGGGTAGCATTCTTAGTCCTTCAGAGTTGCATCCATGAAATATGATTTCACTGCGTAATGGTCTTCTCTGACAACACGTTAGTGGTAGTGTACCTATGGAGAAAAGGAGACACACATGTACCGCTTGCGTGGAGGTTTGGAACCTCCTTCACCGAGCAACTTCAGAAGGAATTACCCTCCGAGTTTGCGACATTCCTGGCGAAAGAATATTTTGGTGGACAATCGGTCAAGGAAAGGGAAGCTAGTCCTCACATAATCTTCGCTCCGTCAGTCCATAACATCTACCCCTTCCGATCTTGTTCAACTATTTGGTGAGCTTCTTTGCCATCAAGCTAAAAAAGAAGCTCAACTTTTACGTTGCCCCTGTCCCCGACCAGAATTCATGGGCAGTGGACGCTATCAACCAGAGGTGGGATCATCTGTTCACAGAATCTACTAAAAGTAAGGTACTTTACTGCTCATTTTATTTTGACTTCTCTATGGATCCAACAATTGTGGTTTAACGATGTTCTCGACCTGATGGTGAACCATCGTAGTATTTTACCACAGAGAAGGATCTCCTGCTGCAGGCTCTCTCATACACGACAGCCCACAAGTATTCCACCTTTACGTTTTGGTATAGCTTAAACGATCACACCGAAAGATCAAAGCTGCCAAGTGCATCATTCAGTCCAGGAGAAGATCGATGTCCCAGGTGTATGATCTTTTGTGATTGGTTTAATAGAAAATGTGTCAACCCTAGTTATCCCGCTATGAGTGCAGTAGCTAAGTTTCTTCCCTTCCTGTTTGGTTTGTAGTATTAAGGGCTATGGAGCAGTCCTTTCCAACGCTATCAAATGTTCAGAGTGCCCATCCATTTGTCACAGATTCTCACTTAGCAGACCCGATTAGGTATTTTGAGTTCAAAAGACAAGCGCCTCTCTCTCTGATGCCTAGCTGGAATCTTGTATCTTTTGGTTCATTGATCACCTCCCAATAAACCTTTGAATGAAACTTCGAGAACTTTACCCTCAAAAGGGTTTTCTTACTAACCATAGTCTCTGTGAGACAAAAGAGTGAGCTTCATGTCCTATACATAGATTAGGACAGTATCAGGTTCAGTGGGAATTAATAGTCAGTTTATATCCTCTGCCATCCAGGCTTAGATTTTTAGTTTTAACAACATCTCCCCTCCCACGAGCTTTCATGGTTGCTTCATTCCCAATTGAGATCTACGGTCTGAAATGTGTATGTGCTCGGGTTGATTAAGATATACTTTTATGTCCAGCTTAGGCTTTACAATTTTATTTGGCAGGCTCTAAGAGAGAAGGAAGTGTTAGAAGCATCGTTTGCTCCCCCATGAATGGGTCAACTGATATTTCAGCTAACACTATTTCAAGGTGGATTGCATTACCTATCAAGAATGCATACCAGTTCCTTATCGATAGGGATTTGTCTCTTATGAAAATTAAAGCCCATATCTGCCTAATGGGCATATCTAACTCATTCATCTTTGGAGAATGTGATGAAGGTCGCGTTTTGGCATTCTCACTCTATTTTCTTCTTGAACCTTCGCTAATTAGCCCTCCAAAGCGAAGGCATTTTCTCAGTGCGCAGAATTATCATCATTCGGAAAGGAGCTCATGAGGATTTTGTCATGCAGTAGTCTCCTACTCGTCAGTGAGGGTTAGTATTATTTGTTTTATCCGATATCATCTCTTCCGTGATGATGCATTATGTATGGATCGTTGTAGCCTTTTATCGTGATTGGAGGGTAACTTTTTCTCATCGCAGAGGCAAAGTAGGAAGTTTGCTATTTAAAGTATTGGTGCTTTCAGTGACACAAGGTGTTCGAGCTGACACAATTTGGGTCAAAATTCTCCATTTTTCCCTCACACACTTTCAAAGTTTAGGCTTTCTCGCTCGAGTTATTCTTTTCACGACTTGTTGTGAGAACTATTTTTATCTTAAGGGTTTATTTTTAATAAGATCCAGACGTGCAGGTTCTACCTTTCTGGGTTGGGATGGAATGCCTGCTGTCATGGTAGTTTGAGTAGTTGAGGAAAGCTTGCTTTGTGTATCTTGGTTTGTGTATCACCTTCGGAGTCGAGAGTTTTTTATGGGTAAGATTATGCTTCTAACCCGTGCCAAACTATGGATAGAGCATCGACTGCCCAAGCCGTTGGATCCGAGAATGGTTAGACATAGGTTTGGAGTTTTGCATTCCACCTTGTCCCGAATAGATTTACTATTGCGGTCGATACCAGAGACCACATATATGAATGAAAACCAGGATGATCATTCTATTTGGATTATTTGATTCCTTTTCGACAGCAATCTCGCTAATATATTTAGTCGGCCTGGAATGTGACGATGTTGTACGTGGATTTGTCTTCGAAGACACCACCTTAGAAATTCTCAGACAAGAATGCAAAGTTCAGAAGGCTTGTTTCCCCCTTGCCCTCGAACATCATTCATCACAGTGGAATTGTCGGACGTGCCACAAATGAAATGATTTGTACAGTTTTCATCTCGAGGACGTTGATATGCAAGAGATGATGCTGAGCGGATCACACTCCGCTGGCCTCGTGCAATGATGGAAGATGTTCACCCGAGCTCTCTGCACTCGCAAATATAAAACTGTTAAATCCAGGTGTTTTACATGCAAGGAAATAACTGATATGAGCAAACCAAGGTTGTCCTATATGCTTAAAACCTTATATCCGTGGATGCAGTTTCAGACTCAACTGAGACAACAGAATCATTTGAAATGGTCTCAAGAAAAGGCGATCTAGGAAGATGAGGTCGGCTGCCGCATTGAGCAAACCCTGCAGGTGAAGGAATTCTCAGACTGAGACGTCCTGTGTAAGCAACAATACCACTATTTGTCTTGATTTCTTAATGCCAGTTCTTGAGCCAGACTCACAGTTTATATGTGTTGTGAACTCCATGCTGAGATGAAAAAATGCTGAGATGGTATGAGGTCTGATTTTCCTGTTGACCAGGAACCCAAGGCCGAGACAAGGGATATCATGTCTTGCTCTAGGTTATAACTCTTCTGATGTTTATGCAGAATATCGTCCAGTTAGGTTAATGCTACCTCCTTCGAGGTAGTCCATACATGCGTAATTATTCTGTCCATCTGACGTGTAAGTACCCAATGACCGATGCTGAATCTGAAGAGAAGTGCTCTGAACTATTAAATAATGTATTTGTAGCAGAATTGCAGGAATGCCCTGGTAGCAACGTGAATGATGACGTGAATATACGCATTCTGTTAAGTTAACACTGATTGCCTAATTTTCTTCCTGAACAGCAGTAAGAACCCGTCTTGGTGTTTCCATATTGAACCATGGGCCGCGAATGAAATGATTGCGGGCGCTTAAGAATTTAAAAGGTTTCAGAGTGCCGTTAACCTTTGTTAGCATGGTATGCTCAAAATGATAATGGGTCCCTCAAAAACGTTTGTGTCTGATCCATTTATCGTCCTAGAAAATACATTCTCATTCAGTAGTGCAAAATAGAAGCCTTCCCCACACTATGATGTCCGAAAAAGGTAGAGTGAAGACGGTCTCATTGTTTATCAGGGCTTTTTGTTATAGTAAGGCTGGTTATCTGAGAAACGAAGGCAAAAGCTATCTCCTCTTAGTTTCTTGTCCACTTTTGTTATTGAAAACTGTGGTTTAGATGATAGGTTTGAATGTGCATTGTGTCTTAGGGGAGTCATTTCAATCCTCTCCAATGTTAATCCGTTCTCAGTGGTTGAGGATGTGTTTTGCAGGAAATTTGTCTCTTCTCAGCTTTCCTTAACCTGGCCATTGAATAGAAGAATAAACTATAATGGCCTCATGCATAACTTGGCTTTGGATGACTTTTAAGAAAGGTGGGGGGGGGAACTGCTGCATCTTTTTCCACCAGTTGTAAGTTAGTAGCAGCTGTAAAGGTATTGATCAAGGTGTTTTGGCAGCTCTGCTTAAGACGCTAGCCATTCTATAAACTCTAATGAAACTCTATTGGATTCATGTTAGAAGATGATAAACCGTTCGTTAGAATATTGATACCAAGTCAAGTATAGAACCCACTGCTACAACATTCCACACCATCTGCAATGTGTCGTTGAATGCCTTCCAGTTCATGCGTAAAGAGTGCGGTTTTGCCATCCTCAATAATGGATGAAGAAGGGTATTTTGGGGTTTCCGCAACCCTCTCCCGGCTAAAATACGAACAAAAAGCAAAAATGTTCATCTCATATTTAAAATTTGACCGTCATTTTATTCTTACAAATGTTTATTGCGTATTATACACACTTTTATTAAATAGACACATAGACCTTTCCTTTGGTGCCATTTTGAGGAAAATCAGGGCCCTTTTGAAATTTTGGAATCCTTTCACCAAAACTTTACAAGATCCTATTCTGAATTATATCTTTAAAAGTTTTATATATTGCTGTCTTAAAGCAAGAAAGACACCTTTAAAATTTTAGATTAGTTGGTTAAAAGTCAAGATCAAAGTTACTGAAAATAAAAAAAAATAGCTTCTGTACAATAACTTAAGTCATACATTATATACTTAACCACACTTGGTAAATTTTATCCACTTTAGGTTATAAAAGCATTCATTGATTTTGAATGTCACCGTGAAGGAAGAAAGAAACAAAAATGATATCTTATAACAAATTTTGAAAAGTTTCATTTAAAATTATTTTGGTAAGTTTTGTTTACTTTAGTTTAATTCCATATTATTAGTTAAAACGACAATGAAATATGTTAAAAAAATTAAAATAAACAAGTCACAAAAACTGAGAAGATTTCAATAATATTTGCATATTTCAGGGAAAACGGATATACGGGTTGTTGACTAGCTTTGTTGAAATTCCAGTAGTAAGGAAAACGCACCAGGAGTGATTTTTAGGTACACGTTGGAGAACCGTCTACTTGCTTAGAAGTCCAGCAAAATTGCAAACATCTAAGAGCCAAATATGCCGTAGCATATTGCGCCTGTATATCTGGGTCGATGATGTTCTACTGATTACTAATCCAATTGCAAGCTGCATGGACCCATATCTGCCGCCGCATTATGCAACGGCATATCAGGGTCTGTGAAGTTTTGCAGTTCGACGAGTCTTACAAGCGAATACATACTGTAGTTGGGCTTATAATCATGAAGTACGCTATCTATGATATATACGACAACAATGAGTATTAAAATACGTTGACATTTTAAGCTAACCCAATGTCATCATCCAGCAAAAAAAAAAAGCGGATTTAATGACACGCGCTGTGATGTCACCATGAAAACTGTACGTGTTGAAACAAAATGTAGTACTTCACTGCTCTTTGTTATGATACGTCCTCTTCTTGTGATCCAGTTTAGTACCTGGCTACCAGTGCAAAAATCCAATAAGATCTGTGATTTTCGTCCAGAATTTTTTGTATTGACATTTAAGGTGCAAAACATACAACAATCCAGAATGAATAGGCGTTGGTTAAACTATATTAGATTAGATTCTATATTAGAATTAAACTTTAGAACAACTATGACTTTTAATTTATTTTGCGTAAATGCACCTACATGACTACGCTGGCATACTTTTAGCAGAAGATTGTTACGATCTACCACAGCTGAAAAGTACTATTACCTATGTGTTTTAAATTATTAACCTGCCTAAAGAATGGATAAGGTACAGCATTAGCTGTAACCATTTGGTAAATTAAATCAAAGAAAAAATACAAGGCTACCGTGGTATAGCTATATTTGGTAAACTCAGGAGAAAATTGCCAAGCTTTTATGAAGTTAAAAACGAAAGAATACTATTATCGACAGACGATGGTGTACTGTATGAACTGAAAACTTAGGTAATTATTTGTGTTGCTCTTATATAAAAAGATACAACAACAACACAGATTTGTCTTGTTTGTAGCCACCTATGAAACCAAGTTTATTATTATAAGTTGGGCTTGGAACAGGACGAACGCTTCTAAATACAAACATGTGAAGAAATTGATCATTAACTCCACGAGTTTTCGTAATGTCTTTTGTCGATCAAGTTCATCTAGGAAGAAAAGGATAAAGTCAAATCAGTCCTGAGCTATTTCGAAGGCTTTCTATCAAATTATCATTACCCTGGTGCTTTCTTAGCTAATGCGCTAATGAATTGGAATATAGTACAACATCCGGTGGGTGCTGTAATTTGTAAGAACAGTGGGTATGCAGGTACTGTTTGACCGATGAACACAATAGTTGGCTTGGATCGTGGTATTTAAGGACAGTCTCTGATAATTAAATAAAGCTACGATTTTCAGGCCTGGCCATCAAAAGGAAGAGATACATAATTTACCAATTAGGTATTTATTTATCGGTCCATTAATTATGTTTTCTCCATATCTGGTGTCCTTGCTTACGGACAGAGACCCAGTGAAAACGTAACAATCTTTCACACGTTTGGTAATTGTTCTTGCGTATTTACTAATGGCTGAAATGATGTTTGCGGTGTATTTGATACAGTTCCTTCTCCGTATTCTTTGTGTTGTCAACATTGGAAGTATTAGGGCCCAAAGCGAAATATGTAATAGAAATTTAGCATCAACGTAGATGCCGACGCGAAATTCTCCGTCATCATGAGCTTGCGTCCCGGAAAATCAGACGAGAGTTGTGGTGAGCTATCGATTGGTGCGATACAGAGTCTCTCAACAATTCAATGGGCGGTGGATCGTTTGAATTTTATTTGGGGAGTCAAATTAGGTGAGTTAGTGAGTGTGCCCATTATATTGTTTTGTTGTCGGCTTAACGCCCTTTTTCTTAGCACATAATAGGCTATATATGGTGACCAGAATACATGGCGGAGGAAGAACTCGGGGGAAAACCCCCGGGGAAAGAAACCTCAGACCCACGGAAAGCTGCTTGTAAGTTTTCTCACATCCCCACTTTGGCCATGCCTGAGTCCTAAATCCATGTGGACAGAGGTGAAATATAATTGATCTGTAGAGGAGAGCGCCATAAACGACGGGGACACCCCACCCCACCCCATCCAACCCATCCCAGCACACACCCCCTTATGTTATNATCCCAGCACACCCCCCCCCTTATGTTATAGAGGAGTAGCCAAATTTGAAACGTCCACTGAGTAACATCCCATTATGTCGTTTTTAAGTAATATTTAGCCTGAGTGAAATATTCATAGGATGGTCATCACTTTGGCATCATGTCTTTTAAGAGTTTTACAAGGAGAGAGAGAGAGAGAGAGAGAGAGAGAGAGAG
>QKMX01352681.1:0-11427 GCA_003401595.1 Venustaconcha ellipsiformis
CACACATAATTTAACTACAGGGTCGTAACAGTATATAGCAATAGAAAACACGAATGTCCAAAGCATGTAAGCCTTTCTACCACATGATCTTCTCGAGAATTTCCCGAAAGACTGTCGCTGTATAGGTTCAAAGCCTCAGAGAACCTTCTTACTAGAGCCAGGAAAAACAAGCCTTACTTTAGTAACATTTTATCTAAGCTGATTTTGAGGCTCCTAACGTGCTTGTGATCGCACGTAGAAGCAATACATGTCAGGCCTACAACCAGCGTCCACAATCCCCCCCCCCGGTTTTATACAAGGAAAAGACGCCGTATTTCAAACCGATTAAAAGTTGAATTAGATGACCCTCACCCTTTGGTAATGACGTCCACCAACAGAGCATCGTTTGAAGCGAAAAAGTCTCTCACATCTGTCAAAAGCTCATGAGCGATGATTGGTGTGAGATCGCTGACCCAACTGACATAGACAAATATATAACCTTTTGCATCGGTCAACTCCAGTTTATGGACAGGTACAAGTTTCTACCCAACATCCTAGCCAAGCTGGCGACTGATCTTCTCAGAAAGACTTCCACATCCATCACCCGTCGGTATTCAATATATGACACACGATGCCCTCCTTATGACCATCAGGAGAGTTTATCCCTCCGAGAATGTAGTAGGTTGGATAAATTTGAGGTATATCCACCCTACCCAATGAGACATTTTATAATGCCATCAGCATATCTTTTGAAGACTATCAGCACGCCTATAAATAATTGGAGTACTTTTAGCTGTAAGACGGTGGGAGACAATCACGACTTACACCTCAAGACTTACATTCTCATTTTCACCGACGTCTTTGAGGCCTTTAGGGTCACACCAATGAAGACATAGCATAGACCTTCCCAATTACTTTATCCGCCCTTATCAATGCCCAGGTACAGAGATCAAGCCACTGATATCGATATGCACTTCTTTCTCAAGACATGGATCCTAGGTGACACCTCCATGGTCAGTAAACGACACGTGAAGGCTAACAACCTCCAATCGCACGGATTAAAATCCTACAAGATGACAACAAGAATAGTCTTCCAGATTTGCAAGAATTTTTATGGCTGGGCAATGGGCAATGGTGCAGAGGTTTCACACGGGTGGCTTTTAATGGGTCAACCTTGAATAGATTATTTTAAAAAGTGTAATCTCAGACACCCAAAATGGATACATATTAAATGTGGATTTGGACTGTCCGGAAGAGCCGTACGATGCTCATAGTTATTTTCATTTACCTAAGCACTTACAGATTAGGTGTCAGAACAACGAGCCGTGACAGGGCAGGCCAAACATGGCGTGCAACAGAAACAAGACATCGTCCTGGAGCACCTAGTTACTATCCGAAACAATTTTGCTCGGTGCTGGTCTGTAGATCTGCAACATGACATGATTTCTCAACCACTCACTGGTAGCATCTGTCTGGGCCCACACGGCCGATGCTGACTTTTTAACAGCCTCCTCACCCTTCCAGTAACACTTAGGTTATAATAGACCGATTCAAGACAGGAGTCCATAGCTCCAGCCTATTAGGTCCTATCTATAGATTGCTTAGCGCTCACCTAACGCGAGCTCGGCCTTATCCCCCCCCCCTTATTGAGCATGAAACCAAGCCACTCGCCCACAAAAGGACCCAAAATGGACTTTAGTTCGAGGATCTTCCTCTATCTTGTTCCTGTCCCTAAATATCGTTGCTGTGTGAGTATGCCAGGTTGTGCCGGTAATATACGCATCCATGCGATTAATAGGTATTTCACTAGGCTTGAGTTTGCTTCATCATATGGTCCAAGTTCAACCGGCTCCCATGTCTACAATACGTATAGCGCGGCTGGTGCTTCTCCACCTGATTTTAGAGGTTTACTGAGATATCTGTTTGGGTCAACCTTTAAACATGGTGTATACAGCACAGCTCATGCTACAGACTTCCACGATAACTTGTGCCAGGCCAACCACACAGCGATTACCATCGCCGGTCTTTCACATACAGTGTAGACAGTATCCAAGTATTTTGGACTGATAACATATTTATGTAGTAAGCATAGACGTTGTTGACTTTTCAGCCACAGGGTGTATTACAAAGCAAAGGCATCAATGATGTCTAACGCCATATCATCAAGCAGCGGCAAAATTTATTCGCTTCTAAACCTTCGACCAATTGTGATACGAGGTGCTACAGGAGATTAATGACCCAGCGATTGGCAAGAGGATCGTACTGCTGTGTGAGGACAGCGAAAGACAGCCTATAAAAGACGACGATGTCGACACCGTGGAAGACTGGTAACATTATTTTCTGATGTCAATGACACCCCAGGACTATACAACCTTGGCTGCGTTAAAATCAACGTTATCGTTGACGATGGTGTGATGCTGAAGGGACAAAATAATGAAAACGTCCTCTTTATCAGTGTTAGGCACAAAACACGGACCTACTATATCTAGACCAATGGTACATCCACATCTTTAGGTGATCCGTGACAACGAGAACTTCATCGTTCTCTTCTGAGGGCCTTGAGCGAGTTATGTTGCCTATCATTTAGGCGATTGCACAGATACACAGATTCGCGACAGACCTGACCATCACCGATTTGGAAAAGTTGTGGGATGACCTGGACAGTGCGTAGTATGTAATTAGAACTATCATACATTCGACCATCTCAAGCGTATTAGTCTGCCGTATACAGTTTGCCAGTACTTCCTACATTTACAACCGTATTCTTCAAGGACAAACAGAGCCATTGACAAAATACGCTTGCCTATGGAGCCGATTGTACCAGATATGCACTGCGTGGTTAGCTCGCTGCCAGCTGTTTATCGCTGAAAGAGACGGTCTTTGAGATTTGGAAAAAAGACGCATCTCAAATGTTATAAAGAATTAACTGCTGTATCCGCAGACGATATTACACCCGACTAGAAATAACTTCTATTACACTAGACAATTCAAGAACATCGATATTAAGGCTTATCGACACACTGCTAAAATGGATATATCGGGAGGTGACGTAACAGAGATTGTTTGTTCCGACAATAAACAATCTTGAAAAGGGCCATCAATAGTAAGGGAGAGATGACCCTATCTGATGGGGAAACATATGTCGGGCAAACACCTGTAACAAGACCAGAGGCCAAAGACAGGCACGGTGCCATGAAAGCGCTCAGACGAATCTCACATAATCACAACGATGATGAATCGGCCCAGCCGAGGGTTGTCTAGGAGTCAATCTGTTCTGCGCACCTACTAGAGGGTATTCAATGGATGAAACCCCGATATTACGCTGGTTTCCCTTACTGGTCTACTCCAGTTAGCCCAACCTTCAAGTCTTCCCGTTCGGTGGCAACCAGACCAACGACCTGCTCTTGTTTACCTGATGTTGCGCGACCGAGAAGACTGTCTGGCTGCCATGGAAAAAGAGGTCACGAGGCTTCTCACGACTCAGAAAGTGGTGGGGCAAAGGTACTAAAGTGAACATTCTTGCCAATAATTTGACCCTCTCCTCGGCCATATAGGTGACCTCAGCGGTCTAAGAAGCAATTGTTTCAACTCTATTCTGCAGACGCCACATGGTTACCTCGAGGAGGTCGACCCCGCGGATGCCATTCTTTGCCTAGAGCGAAAAGTGATAGACAACTAGAATCTTTAATTTCACTCGACTTCACCGATCACTTTATAGTTCTGTGCAACAACACCTCACATTCTTGCGACAATATCTTGAATATCCGCATTAGATGTTTTAAGTTTACCAGTTCGCTCTTTTCAAATCAATAATTCGTCAGCAACAATCCTGCTGATAAACGCAGCACAATCCGCTTTGATGGGTAAACCTGCTCTGATCTAGATCAGCCTGTGTGTAGTTGAGTAAATTGTAATAGACATTTTATATACTATTACGCGCATTTGTTGCAAAATCAACAAGCACTGGTGTAGTTGGCATTGGTGAACATTGCTTCCCACAAATGCATATAACGCTTCCACAACAAGATGACAGGATGATCGCCCATCCATCCGAGTTTGTCAAATAGAACAGTAGTAGATGAGTCTGTCCGACTCTGGTTATATAATCAAAAACTTCAAGAGTTGGTGCAAGACCATACTAGTCAAATTAGAAAGGACGTCGAGATGTTACCACGTATTCAACTCAGTGAGAGCTAGGTCCTGTTGATGAAACCAGGTTAACAATGACGGTTTTCCTTGTGTGTAAATTGACTGATGAAAGTTCATCTTGCATAAAGAAAACTCGGAAACGATTGACTGACAATGACATCACGAATAACTTACCGGCGATGGCTTCTGCGAGTTGTACCGGGAAGACAATGACCGTTGCCTACAAACATTTTAGAAATCTGTCATGGTAATCAAAGAGTTTTCCAACTCTTTAGTTGCTTACGAGACGAAAACTTCATAGATTTTCCACCTACGACCTTTGTCAGAGTCATTCTTGATGCAGTTCCGATAGCCTCTAACGCAGCTTCTTTTGTAACAAAATTTCTTCCGGGGATTCCTGATGACCACTTAGCAGCAAAGAAACTTCAGACACTTCTTCATAGATGAAATTACTGCCCGACGCGAGCATTGTTTATATCGATGAAAGTATAATCACCTTTGGCTATACTCGTTGTGCTCCAGTCTCTTGTTGTCGTAATTGATCTCAAATCGGATCTTCAGCAACATTTCTGAGGTATCAACGATTCGCATTGTAACTTGTTTAACAATTGATGCAGCTCGCAAAGATAAAACCGAGAGCAACTGAGGTGTGCCTGTAAACAAACCCTAGACAAAGTCACCGAGGCCATTTCCGTAATATATTATGTAAGCATATTTTCTCTCGTTCACAAAACACAATGGTATCAAACATCCACGAATGGTTGTCATTATATTACATATCAGGTTGATTTCTAATGTATAGTTATATTGCCAAGTCTTCTGGAGCAGATCTAACACGTGCCTTTTCTGGACCAAAAGGGTAAAGCAAATATGTTTCAACTTGGTATTGTGGCATGGAATATGTTGAAACCCTGCGACGCTTGCATTCCATTGATAAAGCTTTATAACTTCCACTGCTGGTACCATGGGTTAAATCGATTTGAAAGGTTGAGGTAATCTTGGCAATGTCTGGCCCAATATGGTATCCCATGCGTAAAAATCGTTTGTTCACGGAATTGTTGTTAATATTTTCGGGCCAACCTTAACTTGTTCGTATTCGCGATCATCTGATATCAACCGCGTACGGTGCAGATTTGATTGAAATGAAGCGGTGTGTGGGCTCATGTTCACGTATAAACATTTTAGAGTCTTTACTGGCCACCAGTGTGACTCCGCATTGGATTTGTGCATGGATATAATAACTAAAGGGGCGCCGCTGTCGGCCGAAAACATAAATGAGTTATTTACGGAAAGACCACCAAACGGCCGTGATTGGATATTAGGCCACCTGTAATAAACTCTCAACAAAGTCAATGCTTTCTTGAGTGTGCGTGATTCTCCTCACGTGATCTGTTTAGAGAAAGTCACATAAAATCTGGTGTTGTTCATGATGTTGTAAGCATCCAGGTAAAGCTTTGGATCGTATTTACGTTCATTTTGTGTAAAACACAAAGTGTTTCAATCACCTCAGGATTCATCATTGATGTGAATGTTGTCGTGCACGTCATTTATGTATTTCCTGGACTAAGATACCATTCCTGTGGCTGGATAAACGACTGGACTCTAATAAACAACCTAATACTGGAGAATGTACCTATAAATCGTGTTGATGCCGAATGTTACCGACGTGATCATGCTTTTGAAACATGCTATGGATTAAGGTGCACATCAGCTTGTCAGTATAGATCTAATCATGACTTGAATGAAGTTGATCAAACACTCGAAGAACGAATCGCTAGATGGAACTTCAAAGGATATATGAAAGCCATAATTTAGGAAGCCACTAAGTGGTGGACAAACTTCGACTCATTGGAGGTAAAGTATATTGATATTATTAACAAACAGACATGGTTTCTGATAGTATTTTATCCAAAATATACTCCAGTCATTGCGGTTAATGGAGCATAGTTGTCAAATGAAGCACAAATGACAAATTTACCCACCTACCTACCCCCACCCNACCCTGCACCCCCCACCCCACAAAGATTTCCTGTGCATGGCTTCGACTGAGGGATCTCCAAGAAGTTCATCAGGCTGATCTTTAATTTTCATCATAAGTGGGATCGATGATACAGATATGCGCAAATCATAGCAGATTTTGCCAGCAAAAGCAAGAAAGCCGATCCTTTGACTCTAACGTTTCAGCAAGAGTTGCGGGTACCCTTAAACGTATTTTAAGCGAGGACCGTTAACATGGCCAGGGATATTATAATCGAGTCAGCTAAACAAAACACAAGAAAGCACCAGGTGAGGATTTGTGTTGGATATGTTAATATACACCAGTACGAACAAGAATTACTGATAAGATCTTGGAGTGCTCGATCTCATATCTGGAGTTCTAATACTTAGAGCGCTAGTGATGCATTTACAATTTCAAACCGAATTCATTTCCAGCACAGGCAACACGCTACAGTTTGGCGTTAGAATGAGCGTCCACATCTGGTGTGGCTAGGGGAGGAAAGGTCGAGTACACTTCGTTCACGAAGCAGATCATTTGTGTAAGAGGAATTACGAGTCGTTCCAGTGAATACAGAACTGCAACCACCAAATTCATTTTAGTGCAATAGCGTTTCCCATCGGCTTTAGTATCGATTTTTTTTACTATGTACAGCAATGAGTCCATCATTTAAGATCTCCCAGGACTAAAGTGTCAGAGCCTTCAAAACTTGACTTGTTTACTGACCCGAACAAGGTCGACTCGAATTCGCTTTCGCAAATCCTTCGGTGTTTTTTCCTAATACGGAATTATTCGCGAGCTTTCAAAAGTATTTTTAAAATCCGTTCACCGATTTGTATTCATCTGGATATAAGGAGCTATTCAAGCATTCTGGTTAAATGAAAGCACTCGGTGTTTTCGGGAAACACCAAATGCGTGCTATAAGTTAATACTGCGTTTCACACATGTACACTATAATTACGTTTGGTGCTTAAAATTGGAACCAGTTTTGGTGCATTTCGTATAGGGGAGACCCAACTCATTAATGCTTTAACATTGCTACAAAAAACATCCATGACTTTGGACCAGTCATTGCCTCTGGTGCTAGCGGACAGTCCTTGCGAAAGTGATGTTCGCTCGATACCCAAAATCAACTTCAAAAAAGTACCGATGTCACTGCTATGATCGTATCCACAAATCTGTTTTTATATATTTAGTTGTGAGATAAATCAACGGAAACCCTACAACATACGGGGTTGCATCACTGCCCATCCTTAGACATTTTTGGCGTCCATATATATGATGTAACTGGTTGGAACATCGAGGTTATATCCGACTACGTTAGGATTGTTTACGCAAGAGTATCGATCGTTTATAATCGAAATCCCACCCAGAAGTAAGATGCTCAATAAACAGATGAAAATTAGTATCAGTGAGCAGTTCCAACTCTACTTTGATTTTTACAACAACGCATCCCATGCCATTTCCGGTGACATAAAACAATGCGCGGGATCAAAATTGTACACATGCACGGATGTATTACGAAACGTCTCGAAGACAGAAGCGCATCTGTTGTCAAATACAGATCGTGATAGTTGCCAATGCGGTTTTTGCACGTTCATCATTTGATGGAAAAGGTGCGCTTATGGTGGCAACTGTCTCCCATCATACTTCTAACCAGTCATTCATGTAATGGTATATGTTCATTCCTTTTATAATATCCACTTCGGTTTGTCAGGGTTAGTGGAATCATATCGACTGATGACTGTGAACCTTGCTATCAACAGGTTTCTAACTAGGTTGTCCAGGCTAGAAAAGAACTGTAACGAATAGATAAAAATACAACTGTGCGAGCCTATATGTCACATATTTTTCCATTTTAATATTGGTGCCTTTGAGGAGGTGGCTATTGCATGCGTTATTAAATGGCCTTCATACCCACGCAGGTTATGAAATAAAACAGGGAGTTTTATTTTACTTAGTTTAATTTGCAGCGTCATAATGCATGCGCTATATGCAACTCCTCTGTATGCGTCAGTGACACGATATGATCACGAACTTTGGAATTTGTAGTTCCATCACTATCAGTCCGAAAGTGACCGTCACATATTCAGCAATATATATCCGCGGAAAACTCATTAATATCATCACGGGTCATGACAATGTCTGCAGGCGTGTACAGATGATTTCGTATCCATTTCGCTCTATTCTCGATCTATTTAATAAACACCACACCTCGAGCGTGATTGTGGTGCCCTGGTCGCGATATTGGTGGCTCAGGTTGCGCGACACATCTAACAACAGTGTAACAAAACCCGCATGGAATTTCTTCAGTTACTTGCATTGTTTTTGATTGAACGAACGTCAATGGTTTCCACAGGAAAATTTAAGCATTCAAAGTCCGCAAAGTTCATAAACGATACATTCATTTTTTGTTGCACATCATTGTCTGTTGACTTGAGTTTTGATAGGGAGTTAAACGGCATAATAATGTACACCTTAACCCTAGAGGTGCCTGGGCACTGTAATGTTGACATAATTCTTTGATGCATCTTCGAGAAATGTTTCATAATATCCTAGCCTAATTTGTATAAGTGAGATGATTCCCACGCAAATTTCTAAATCACCCCTGCACGTGTGAAACTTAAACTCGGAGTCTGTTTATTTGCTAACATACTCAACAGACTCGATGGTAAATACGATACAACTGAGGTCTTCTATAAGAAACATATGCAGCTGCATCGTAGACAAAACTGCGGAGGTCCTGATCTTCTTCAGCATTCGTGAAATTTAGACTCGCCTGGCTAGTGGAGAAATTTGGATATTTAATCGTACTGTAGTTTCAAGAAGCTGTTTCACAGTTTGACGCGGTTGAAAATTCCGTCATTATTTTTTTAAGTTGATATCATCACGGGTCATGATAATGTCTGCAGGCGTTAACAGATGATTTCGTATCCATTTCGCTCTAAACTGCTTTAAACCCTGGTATTATTTCAACAACAGTGTCATTTGTTTCCTCATCATTGTCAAGTATTTCTAATAGGAAAGGTGTATATGTGTTGTGATAGCGAATTTTCACCGGCGTGGATGAAAACACTCGCGAACATGTTCACATGCCGTCATTGCTGATTACTTGATTTGATTCCAATATTGCATTTTAGACAGTCTAACACGCAAACCATAATGTGATGCGAGCAAATGTGTTTGAAAGTATTCGTAATGCCACGATCAACAGTTTACGTTTTCCAAGGCATACACCTTTGTATAGATTGGTCCCCAATGCCATTGCACTTTTCAGGTATACGAGGATTATATTCTTTCATTGAAAATATTATTTATCTAACGTAAACGGACATAAATCCATATTAGCCTCTATTGGATTATAGTTGATAATCTCGTTTATTGATTGAAAATTATATTATGCCATTCATTAATTTATAATTGATGCTTCTTTTTGCTAACAAAGCGGCTATTTGGTGAAATCACTGTACATTTGCCTTTGTAATGATGCATCACACTAACTCGAAACTCACCATCTCTCACATTCATGAATTTCAAACATGTTATGATCTTTAAATATTCTATGATTAGAGTGGCATTCTCGAGTATTGACTGCATGGGTTCCTTACTCTTCCAATGACATTCTTACATTATGAAAAGATGCTAGTACGTGTTTGAAAAGTCATATAACATCCTATGGACCTCTGACAAATCTGTAGGATGCATTTAATCTTTCCTCTAAGGTTACGCACACTCCACTGTTCTGTCATACATATCACAGAATCAGATAAACTCATAGATTATTTCAAAATACTATACACATCAGTATGTGATTTTTTTGCCATTTGTTTATATTTTTGCCCTTTATTTATTTATGAAAATATTATATGCCGCAGTTGGTATAAATATTTTATTCCACTATAAAATATTCCCAGACTAACTGTGCCAGTGTAAATTATTCTCATTCTTTTTGCTCTGGTTAGTAGACAATTGGTTGGTTGATATTACATAAATGAATGCTGATAGTAGATATTTAGTTGGTTGATAGTAGATATGAGGGTGCTATATAATTAGACATCTAGGTAGTGGATAGTCGATAACTGGGTAATTGAAATGTAAATATTATGATGATGGTAATTTCATTCTTATAAAGGGATGGTATGGTAGGGTGGAGATATTATACAATATGGTCAATATTTTTACTTTATAAGAGGGGTCATAGGGAGGTAATGTGAGATAAAGAAGTTAGTTTTGTTATCAAGCAAAGCAAAATGGGGCAATTTATTTCATTGTAAGTGCAGACAAACATCCATTTTTCCTGTGGTAAACCTCTGACCTACATCTCCCTTAAAATACATGTTACAAAAGCTAACAGACTCCATGTATATAACATATGTTGTCATATGGCATGTCATTTAGAGACAAGACCGTCGCCTCATACTACACTGTTAGAAAACAACTTTCAAAATGGAGGTCACGTGTCTATTTCGCGTTTGTCCCTGTAAATTTGCAAACTTACTTAAGAAAGGAAATGATTCACCAGGCTGAACTTTAAACAGGAATTAATAATTGTTTATCTCATCCTAAATATACTTTCTTCACTTGACCTTGACATCAAATACAATAGAATGCCCAGGATGTATGCCATTTTAAATTAAAAATTCCATCAAATTGTAAACAAATTAGCCTTTGGAAAATTCTAAGTTCGAAATAAGGTTAGGTCTTCAACTCAAAATCGAAGTAAACATTTTTTTTTTTAAAATGACAAAATTTAAGACATTTATAAGGCAGACTGACTCATTTCTTTTTACCGGAAGCAACCAAGCAATCAAGCAACCAAGTGTTGACTTCTTTGTCTTTTGTGAGTCATTTTCACTTTCTCTCCCCCTCCCTCTGCGATATTTCCGTTCGAGTGCATACCGTCGACTCGTGCTACGCTACACACATTTCAAGATGATTCAATAATCATGTGACTACTATTTATCATGGGACCCCATTTCACTCTATTGTGTAATCCAACGCATTTCTCTCTATTGTGACATCCTACTCGATTCCTGCAGAACAACTACTTCCGCTAACCGTATTAGATCAAAAGAGAGACCAAAGTGAAGAAAATCATGAATGTTGTATCACACAAACTTCGTTATAATTTAAGTTAGAGATGGTTAGAATTGTTAGATTTCAAGCTTCAACCTGAATTTCGTGCTCCAATAGTTTCGTGAAGACGAGGCAAAACCAATCTTTTTGTTTTCCGCAAACGTATGCACCGAGCAAGCCGTGTATCAGGGGCCCCGAGTGGCCGAGCGGTCTAAAGCGCTCTCCGT
>QKMX01352686.1:36887-47803 GCA_003401595.1 Venustaconcha ellipsiformis
AGAGAGAGATTTCTTACCTTAATGCCCCTGTTTAACTGAAGATTTGTCAAAGAGGGAAAAATATAATGAAATAATAAATGGAAACTATAAAAATACATACCATACTCATTCAGTTTCAATGATATGATATTTAATTTATATTTAGCTGTACTATTTCTTTGCAAGTACAATGAACTCTCCTTACTCTTTATCAGTAAGTTCATGTACACTGCCTTTAGTTAGGCAGCATTTGGCTTGATCAATGTTAATGCTAGTTGTTTCTTTGAATTGCTTCAATACTTCTGTCAGCGAGAAGAAAAGATATCTGTGGTTGAGAAAGTTACACGTGTGAGCACTTGACATTTCCTGGCATTACTCAGTACCATGTTCATAATACCCTATGGTTAGGTAATTTGAGATGATCTTCCAAATCTTGCCATCATACAGGTATCGGCTGGAATGACTTGTCTAGAGCTGTAGCATATTTAATAAGCATGTAAATACTAATTATTGAAAATGGACTTAGGGAATAAAAGCAAAACTACAGAAATATGATTGTTGCTGTAAAATGCAGATAATTGACTCATCCATGTTTGATTTTGTTTTATGCTTCATACAAGATTTATTGGAGCTGGTCAGGGAACTAGACTATTTTCACTTGAGTATCTCAGATGCTTTAAACTGCACATTTTTTCATGTAAAATGTCGGCATGATCACACTATTGATTATGGAATTTTAAAAAAATGGTGACCAGCAAGTGATACATGTCTAAGACGAAAGGGAAAAAAAGCCTCTTAAATAATTAATCAATCAGTACAGAGGAATCAAAAGGAATATTTAGAGTCTTGTGAATAAAAGCAGGAAAGGCAACAATAATGTCTACACATCTTGTTTTGATTTGAGTATGTCTCGTGTCATTATCATTTCAGATGGAATACCATTTCCAACAATTGTGTGAATTTGATAGATAGCAACAAGCCATTGAGCTCCATAGGGTTTGGAACTGAAGTTTGTGCAAATAAATTCTACTTTCAATTTACTAACTTTTCAGCTAAAATCTTTACCATCCCTGCATCAGTTTTGAATACTGAACATTTTAGGTACATGTTTTCCAATTTACAATAGCAATAAATTGTTTTGTTACACATGATTGAAAACTGGTCAGACTTATGGGAAAAAATCAACTGCCTTACTGAGATGGTAATATTAGGGCTGG
Source organism: Venustaconcha ellipsiformis (assembly GCA_003401595.1). Classification (NCBI taxonomy): domain Eukaryota; kingdom Metazoa; phylum Mollusca; class Bivalvia; order Unionida; family Unionidae; genus Venustaconcha; species Venustaconcha ellipsiformis. Next base: position 38,084 of record QKMX01352686.1, read on the forward strand.
CAGGTCTGTGTTTTTTTTTGTTTTCTAACTTGTTATTCTAATACATGTATATGTAATTAAATTTAAAGAACATTAATTTTCCAGTGCATTCTGCTTTAGTGCAGTTACATCTGATAGCATAAATTTAATTCTGCTGACTATGTAAATATTTTAAAATCCTTCTCAATGTCGGGTATTATATTTTATCATACATAATTCCTTCTCATAAATGATAATTATTTTGTACCCATCATTTTTTATATTTTTAAAAAAAAGTTTATATTTTACATATTGAAATCATATAACATTTGAATGACATAATCAATATATAAGTCGATTTGGAGTAGACAAGTTTTCAAAATTTCTGAATAGTGTGTCACCCTTCTACTTATAACCCCTTTTAATTGTTAACAGAGAAGTGCATGTTACTCATGATCTTAAAATAAGTAATAGAAAAGAGTTTGAAGCAAATAGTTTTGTATAATTTAACAAATATATTTATTTCCATAGAATATAAAGTGAAAATGTAAAAAAAGGCACTTACAGTATTGCCAATTAAATCCCTAGTAATCTTAGACTTACGGACACAAGTCCTAGTGATTAAAGTTCTGAATTAACTTTAGTGGAAATCCAAAATAAATGCAGTGTTGAAAGTGTTTATGTTCCTGTGGTGGCCTTATAGTGGTAATGTGCTAACAGTCTTTTGTTGACTCACAATAATACTATTCAAGAATATATCCTTATTTGAATTTTCACTATAAATTCAAGTCTATGTTGCCAAAAATGTTATATTTCAAGAGCACTGTGTTTCCATTGAATAAATAATTTGAGTAAATAAATTCCAGCCAAAATGACCTACTGGACACAACAATAATACAATTGATTCTGCTAAGATCTTAAAACACAAATGAATAATTTATAGAAAAACAAGATTATATAATCCTCTATTTGGCCTAAGTTCACAATTACCATTTTCTAAAAACTACTAATACCTAATGGAAAATAAAATTAACTTTAAGGATTTTAATGTTTACTAGATAAAAAAATTATAATAAAGAGTTGTAATAGTACTGTATTTATTTGGAGATTGTAAATGCCTTTTTTGCTAAAGAATTCAAAAGTAACATTTCTGTTGGAATATAACTCTTTACAGAAGCTGATGTTATTCTTATTATTGTCTTGTTGGCAATAATTATGATCCCTTTACAAAATGGACTTTTATGCTGCAATTAATACAGTGAGAAAAGAGATTTGTTGAGTGGAAATAGGCTCATTTTGTACCCCTGTGGTCCTGATTTCAATCCTCAGTTTTGACAGAAATGGGTAAGTGGTCACTCATTTAAATTAGGTGGTTACTTTAGGTTCTTTATTCCTCCATCTTAGAAAGCACATTAAGGTCACATCTAAATTGTTGAATGTGCATTTGGTAATTTACGAGAACATGTGCAGTTTTTCCAGTAAAATAAATAAAGTTAAAAAAGAGGTTATTGGCTTCAAGTTTATTGTGTTCATTTGTTCACTTGCAAACTCATCTTTATTAAGTAAGAATCATGCCTCTTGTCTGACAAGAGTTAAAATTGTATTACTGTTTCAGTTAATGAAGTGTGTAAGAGAGTATGAGGACCTGAGCACTAGATTTGCAGATTTGTACAAGACATCTTTTGATGCTGACCCAGAGTCTCTAAAGAATGTACATCAGTATCCTTGTTATTTTCCTTTTTTTTTTTGTTTTTGCCATATTTCTCCATCGTATACAATCCCTGATTATATCTGATGTTTTGAAATTAGTTTTGTCACCTCTTGAAATCAACCTTTGTTCAATTTTTTAGTCTTTCCAATATATTTGTCATATAGAGAAGGGGAAGAGGCTTCATGTAGGACTCACTAGATGACTATCCATCAAGTTTACCAGTTCAAGCATTCACTCAGTATGATTAACATTGTCTTCTATTGCCTCTTGATATTAAAGAAAATCAGCATCATTTGTACCTACTCTTCCTGAAAGTTGTTCTAGTATTGCTCATCAATGTATTTTTCACATGTTGGTATCAAGTATTTCAATTTTTTTCATCTGTATTTGTATGGATTTTTTTTTGCAGTTAGTAGACTTTTTTTTCTTACCCTTTACCTCAACATGGGGTTGTTTGTGCTTGTTGTTGGCTGTTGTTTGTTCACACTGCCTATATTCTTTGCTTCTTTAGTGACAAGTGTTATTATTGTTGGTTGTGCTAAATGATCATTTACTTCAGTGTGCAGTGTCTGCATAAAGTAGTCATAAGGGATGCGGTCCAGTTTTCTGCAAAAAGGTTAAAGAGTTAAATAGATATGGGTCAAGTCAAAATTGGTGCAAAGTGACGTTCTGAACTTTCACCTCAAGATGTTGTTGGTAGCAAGCAAAGTGGAGAAATCTATGATGCCACTGTTCAACTCGCCATTAAAAATGATGCATACAGTGCTCACTGTAACTTTTTGACCAGCTTGTACTGGTGAAACTGTACTTATGAGAGACCAATTCTACATTCTTCACAGATGCTTCTTGGTTTGTAAATGTGGAGACTTTATAGAAAGTGTTGACACGATTGATGGCTTTCAGAGAATTTCTGCCTCTCCTTTCTTTACATAATCTATAGTAGTTTGGAGTTGTTGGAAGAGTGTGCTTCTATTTCTTGGCAGTCCAGTAGATGTACTCCCCCCCCCATGTCCTGTAAGTTTAGTACATTGGGTACGTTACCAACATTAATGATGAACCAGCCATCCACTTATATTCCACCACTTTCTTTAGACCAGCCCATTTCACCTAGACTCAACTAGATGTACCTTTTGACAAACTGCTAGAGGTTTATTGCATTGGCCAGCAGTGCCACATACCAGGCAGAAATATGTAGAGTCTGGTGGGGATCCATCAAACTGGTTGATTTGTTTTGTTGCATGTTCCATTCAGCTGGCTGTTAAGCTCACCATTCAGCTGACCATTCAGATGACTCTCTGTCTGCCCTTCAAGACATCAATGTCAGCATGGCGAGATGAAAGAGATTGCTGATTATTTCTTGAACAAGATCCGAGACACAGGAAACTGAAAATCTCTTTTTTTGAAAATCATTTACCAACATGGTTTTCATTCTGCTGTTATTATACACACTCAGACCAGTACAGTATCAGTTTCCTGAGAAGGGACATGACCTTCTGGGATGTGAACATCAGATCTACTTTTTTGTAAAGTGAATTGGTAGATTTTAACTCCACCTCAAAGTTAGTGAACAACATGGTGCCACAAGTGATTTTGTTGTATTGTGGAAGAATCAGGCAAGGATCCTGCATGGGCAACTATGGCAAATTTTACAAAGGTAATCAACAAGGTACCATTCTTCACTGAAGCCATGACATTCTTTTGCTCTGCAGTCGATGACTTTTAGCCTGACATTGCCATTTGATGGTAGAATTGAAGATGTACAGAAGCATTTAACATAAAAGCTTCCTTGCATCTCAGTATGTAATTTTTACTTCTCATCCCACATTTCACTCCCTCCTATGCTCATGGCTGGAATTATCAAGATCACATAACTGATTTCCAAAAGAGAGTGGATTTGAGTGGAATTGACTAAGTTGAATTGACTCAACTTGGGTAAGTGGAATTGGCTCAACTCGGGTAAGTGGAATTGGCCCAACTCAGATAAGCTCAGGCCTTTAGCCAGAATCTCACTGAAGCTACTATCATGAATACATGTTTTCTGATGGCCTCAGATTCAGCGTTCAGGGTGGGCAAGTTGTATGCCCTTTCATTGGACTCAAACTATTGCCAGTTCAGATCAAATGGTACTGTGATCCTAATGCCATAATCAGGCTTCATAACAAAGAATACGTTGCCATCAGTGGGCCTTCAGAAAGTGTTCATCTGCTTCTTTCCTGGGTTGATAAGTTGAGAGAGGCAGCAATGCAAGATGCGGTCCATGCTTACAAGCACTACATCAGGACGGGCTTTGGGTCAAATTTCTTCTGTTGAAGATCAGGATCAAGATTATAACCTCTCAAATGCTGGCATCAAGACTGAAATGAGTAATCATACTCACATGGCCAGATACGCTTGAGGAAATTTCAGCTCATGAGATTAGATTGATGTCTTTGAGCCTTGCATTTGAATGCATTGGTGCAATCTGAAACATTATGGGTGCTGCTGGCTGGCATGTACAGTCTTCTGTCTTGTGTTATGGGTGCTGCTGGCTGGCATGTACAGTCTTCTGTCTTGTGTTTCTGTCTCAGAGGTCTAGCATAGGAGAGACAAGAATTGAGTCTGGTAGGTTCAATGGCTGTGGTTTAGATGACCACTAGAGCTAGTCAATGTCAGTACAATCTTATCATGGGGTGTTATGCTTTTGCTGGATTCATTCAATTCATTTTCTGGGTAAACAAGTATTATCTGTTTCTTGTTATCTTGAATTTGTGTCACATGTTACATTACTATTGGTTGTACTGCCTTTATGTTAGGAGAGTGGTTTATCCTTCATATAAGGACTCTGGCCATTTATCCGTCCAAGGGTATTCATAGTAGATGTTGAATGGATTCTCATGCATTTCTCCTCCAATTATATTACATTTTTTAGCCTGTTATACTTCTTTTAGAAAATTTGCTATCATTACTATTAAGCACACAAATATGAGCATCCTTTAAACTGGTGAACATCTGATTGATGACTAGCCACCCTGATTGGTAAGGGGAGATAATGGGTGAGAATTTTTTTTGTTGCCATTATTACATACAGACTGTCCATTTTCTGGTAGATCTGGATTCAAGAGGTAGAGGAGCTTTTTTCCTTATATTAATAACTGATTGGATAAGAATTCTAATACTAACAATTTAACTTCTCTTGCAATGCATTCTTGTAGTAAGAATCATCCATTATGCATTTGATTGAGGTATGTTGATTGCTTGATGTTACAAAAGATAAAGATCTGCATGTTTGTTTATTTGTTGCCTTTTTTTTAAAAACAGAGGTCAATAGATTATATTAAATTTCCATTCTGTCAATAGATTATATCCAATTTCCATTCAGTCAGTAGACTAAATCCAATTTTCATTCTATCAATAGATTACATTCAATTTCTTTTCTATTAATAGATTATATTTAGTTTCCATTCTGTCAAGAGTATATCCAATTTCGATTCTATCAGTAGACTATATATCCAATTTTCATTCTATCAATAGATTATATCGAATTTTCATTTTCTATTTTCTACAAAATAAATATTTTACATTAAAGCATAAATGCAGAAAAAGCCATGATGTGTTGAAAATAGTTTGCTTAGTCAGCACTGTACCAAATTTATAATAAAATATTAGTGAACTCCAAATCTTACTTAATTATTCTGACCAATGAAAAGATTGCATTTGTATACTGGTTATAATTTCCAAGTTTGGAGTATCATTTATTACATGAAATGTTGAGAAAAACTTTATGATAGAGTGATCAGTCTTCATACCATGTCTTTGTTTTTTGCAAAAACATTTTTCTGCTGATAAATGAAAATTGAATGTAGAAAAATGAATCACATATTAAGATTTATTCCTTAGCAGTCACTAGATTGCAGATGAGCTGTGAGCTAATGAAACTGGCCATATTGTCAATCACTCAGGATGCACAGGATGGGTAAGGATGGGTTTTGTATACATGAAAGCCTAACGATTTCATGCATTTGATTGAACTGAATTTTGCAGCAGTAGTGATAAGTTGGGCAAAGAAATACCAGTAATGTAACATTCACATTTGATAACCGGTCATTTTATTGCAAACATCAAAAACATGACATAAGCAATATGGATGGGTATGGAGAAAGAGCAAATAAACTGAACAGCTAATACCACAATTTTCAGGCCTTTATGTATGTAGTTTATTGTCTTTAATTTTTTTGGTCAAATTTTATTCAGTTTTGGAATGTACGAATAATAATGTATAAAATTCTGATTGATCAGTTTCAGTATCTACTATTTGTCAGTTTTTAAGAAGAAAATATTTCTGTTTAATAAAAGTTACAGTAGAAAAATAATTGCTTTTTGGAACTATGATGTATGGAAAATTACAGAGATGACAAAGTAGGTTTTGCATTTGTTTAATGTTACTTCATTTTGATGATTGTTCCAGTATTTGATGATATTGCTCAGCTTACATTCTTTAAATGCATTGAATACCAGACAACCAGACTGAAACTCTTTTAGTTGTCAAAAAATGTTCCACATCCAGTGAATCATTATTTTAAAAACTCACAAGGTTGCCTTTTAAAGGTAGAATACAGTGAATCAGTCCTCACACACAAAGTTCTGAACAACTTAGTACTAGATTGTCAGTATACTTTTACTTCAGTTTGTGAAGTCCATAGTTGAATCAACTTTCTTCTACTAAAAATCAGTTCAGTTTCCTAAAACACAAGGCTGAAATGTTTAAATGGAATTTCACATATATTGGTGGATTGATCTGGAATATTTTGCCTAATGATTTGAAATCATCTTTAACCCACGCCACTTTAAATATAATTATGTAAAATATTTTCTTAACCTAAAATGTCAGTGTAATGTTTTTGATGAATTTGCCACAAATCTATCATAATATATATCTTATGTTTTGTACTGCATATAATATCATCTACATTTTAATGCTTGTAACCCTGTGTAAAATGAACCCTTGGCTCAACAGTCCATTGAGTCTAAATACAGTTTTTTTATTATTTATTTACAATACAGGGTTTTCAAGTGACTTTCTATCATGCTATACTTTTTTTAAAACTTGACCAGCAGTATCAAAGAAAATAAGCAGACCCTGGTTAATTTTACCTGTATATTTATTATGTAGTTAAATTGAATTTGTTATCTTTTTATGTCTGTAGGCAAACAATATTTGCGGATAGGCTGATGTTCAACTCAGGGGATGCAAGCCATGGCAGGGACAAGTTCTCCCAGCAGCTGCAGACTATCCATAAAGTTTTAGACACACTCATACAAACAGAGGGAGTGCAGAAAATTACCCACAAGGTGATTAAAACCTCAACATTATTTTCTTCTTAGAAAGTTACAAGTGATTCTTCTTAGTGTTCATTATATGTTTCTTCTTGCAGAAGTACAAGGGTGAGAATAGTTGCTTGTTCTTCTGTATAATTATACTTGTTTATGAATTGAGTTCATTTATAGGCAGAATAGGTCCTGATTGCCAATGCATAATGTGCAGGTAGATCATGGTCTATGTTGTTTATTCTACTGATTAGTTCTAACAAATTGCACTGTGCTGTTGCATTGTACAACGTCAGATCTGGGTCTGTGCATTTTGCAGTTGGACTTGTTTTGTAAGTGGGTACATACAGTTCATTATTTTTGCCACTGGTTTTTACCTGGGGATAAGCATTAGTCACATGATATGGTCTAAAAAGAAATCTAGTAGTCATATTTTTTTTAAAAATATATAGCTGAAGGACTTGAGTAGTGGACAAATCTGTCAAAGTTCTGCCAGTGTTAAACTTTACTGTCTTGAAATTAGGTCATTTACACATGGCAACTGTCTGTTCACAAGACAAGTGGTGATTGAATAATATTGATAGAATGAGTTAGAGTTCCAATTAATGTAACTTGCATGTTGCTTTTATCATCTCCATTTATCTATTGGTCCCAGGAAACTTGTTAGCAGGTTTAATAAAAAACTACTTGATATAAATGAATGAAATTTGGTAGTTATGTTTTTGTATATATTTGGATGACTTGATTAGATTTTTTGTCATTTGAATGATTATTTTAATTTACATTTTTGTCATTTGTTTTTAATGTACTATTTCGTACCAATGCTTGACATAGGTAAATGAAATTCAGTAGGTAATCCTTCCCCAAGCTTCTCAGAGTTTTGCTGTTTGAGGTTAAGCTTTTGCAGGGTGACAAGAGGTATAATGCAGCTTTCCTTTATTATAGAATGGTAGTTTGATTACATCTATCTGAATTGCTGACTGAATTAAATAAAATACTTTATCACAGCACAATAAGATTGAAAATGTTATTATTTTGTATACGTGTGTCAGGGTGGATGTGGAGAGCAGTTGGGAATAACATCTGTGACTAATGGTTTTTGCTTATGTTAATTAAAAATGTTTTTGTTCACTTTGGGGTAGTGTTTGTGCATTTATTTTTGTCAAAAATAATGTTTTAAGAAGGAAATAAGATATATTAAACTTCAAGTATGTTTTTCTTCACACATATTGTTTTATATTTGTTTGACCAGTTCTAGAATAAACATTTTTTTCACATAAATTATTCAGCTGATTGATGTTGAAAATTAGTGTTAAATATTTTTATGTTATTAACAGTTTTTATAACTTTTGTCACCTGGGTCTGTAATAGTACAGTACAGTATCCAGAATTTCTTTATAATGATTTTCAATGATAAATATATTACTGTATTTTTGTTTTTTTATGTGCAGCATACAGAGTTTTTGAGCGAGTCAGCAGAAAGTCTTACTCGGATTCCAAACTGTTTTCCTCGTTTCTTCTTCCAGAGCCTACAGTCCACTGCTCTTAAGGTAAAATTTTCAGTAAATACAGTAGTGTTTTGTGACAACCATGTTTATATGTCAATATGTTTGATTGTGACAACCATGTTTATATGTCAATATGTTTGATTGTGACAACCATGTTTATATGTCAATATGTTTGAAGGAAACCAGAAGAGTGTAAGGTGTATTGGGTCTGGATGTCTGCTATAAATAATATGAAATTTATTCTGAACTGTTTGGTTAATCATCAAATTATTTTCTTTTATATATATTTGGTAACGGCATGTTAAATTTGTTTCTTTATTGATGAAAAATTCATTTTTAAATCTAATTATTTTTGTCCTTACTCATAGTGTATTAGTATGCATACAGTGAGTCAATTTTATTTTAGCATAAAATTAATTTAAATGTTTCTTGAGTGTAGAACGTCCTACGTTTGCAGCTCAAGATTGTTCAAAGAGCAAAGTCAGATTAAATGGATCTGGAAGCATTGATTTGTGTATTTAGAAGTGGTGCGATTTTAGAGGACAATCATGACCTAACATATGATAAATTTTTTAACTCTTACTCATGCTTTTATAAAAGTGTTTGAAAAATTTCTTAAAGAATAAATTCATCACAGTATTTCCCAAAAATCCCAATAAGAGAATACAGCTCTTCCTGATCATTATACGATTTTGTATATAATGTAATAACACTTTTAAGACCATACCAAAAATTATAAAAATTAATAAAAACCAATAAAAAAACAAATTTGTAATTTTCAGTGCCTATCCGTTGAGCAGTTTATGCCATGACCTTGTATTTGAATTGTTCTATTGATTATATGACAAAATAGGTTGAAATAAAATGATTGTTTAAAATAAGATTTGACAATCTGAAATGCACAAGTACCATAAGGTGGAAAAGTATATTTAATTTACATAAACTAAAATCAGTAATGTGACTGGTGATTTTTTATTCTCACCAAATGCCAGTGCACATCACATATTTTCATTTGCACACTTTAGTATATATTGCAGTCAGCAGACTTGCATTTTGTTTATCAATGCCCCACCCTAAATTCTAACTGTACACATGTGTATATATATAAAATCACCGATCCTACTCATTGTATATGGTTTATGGACTGTAAACACCACATTATGAAAAGGGAGAGCTGTACTAAAATGTTGAATTTTTGTTGTGTGTGTGTGTGTGTGTGTTTGTGTGATTTGGATTTTT
>QKMX01352700.1:9630-19829 GCA_003401595.1 Venustaconcha ellipsiformis
GAATATGGTCTGTGGGATTATTTGGATGTTAATAAAAATGCGAAAACAAATTATTCATTTCTTTTTGGAGTGGCATATACTGAAAATGTGTAATCCGGATATGTTTACAGGTGGGGCATAATTTAGTGAAAACCTGCATGAAGTTATCACACAATCTGAAATCTGAAAGGTACAACCTTATCACTATAAAATATAAAGCTTACTACAGGATTGTGATAATGTCAAACTGCATAGAATTGTTCCAACAGAGCAGAGCAGAGTATGTCTCCACTGACAGGGGAGATCCCTCCTCATCTAAAACTCAAATTGTTTCAGTTCCGCTTTTGTGTCTGTGTTTATTCTGAATGGTTTATCTACCTAAAGTATTTTGTGCTATTCTTTATATTTACATTCTTAAGTTTTAATTTTAATTGCCAACATATAGCCAATATTGTGATTATGTGCCTTTAACACATGTATGTAATACATACGTATTCAAATGTTACCACAAAAGTTTCAGTTAATAACAAAACTTTAAACTTATGGAAAAATATGTAAGAATGGAACAATTAATATCTGCAACATGCCCATGCCTATATTTCCTCAGACACTTGAATTTTCCAGCTATTACTGTACAAAATCTGCCACAGTTTAAACAATTTAAGATATGGAAACAAACCTGTCTAAGCGTCATTTCCTTGCCATCATTATCCTTGCAAACAACATCATTTGGATGGTTTCGCATCATCTTTTTGATGAATCTCACAAGGTGCTTCTGGTTCATGCAGGACGAAGCATGGACGTGAGTATCCACCTGAAAAGTATTTTTAAAAATTTCAAAAGTGGCTAAATATGTGGGGGGCAATCCCTTGACTTTCCTCATTCTGAACCAGAACTATTTAACCTAAATAAGAAACCCCTTTTTGTTGAACCAATCTTTTTTAATCACTGAATTAAAAAAACCATTTGACATTAATCTAGGGTTTGGACAGACATATGGACAGACATAAACACATACAGATGCTGAAGTGCTCACAATGTTGAGCTTCCACCATGGCAGGCAAAATCAAAATGTAATAGTGGCAAAATGTCATTTTAAGATACTAGTTTAAGTTTACCTATAACACACAAGATACCTGAACTAATGTCATATCCCATTCCAGTGTCATATTCCACTGCTTTTCAAGATGTGTCCCTGTACTCCTAACAATCTTTATTACAAACACCTGCTGAAATTGACCATGATACTCTTGGTAAGTATCAGAGAGACTGACCAACATCCCAGTGCTGCCACGAAATACAAACAAAGGTGGAATAACATTCCACAATGGGATCAGGCCTAAACATCATAAAATTCTAAGCTTGAACCTGAGATGGAGTTTCCTATCTCAACTAATCAAGAGTGATTAAACAAAAGTATAGCCCTTTGTAATTGGTTTAAAAAATTCTCCAGCCGAAATTCTGACTTAACAGTAGATCTCCAGTTCAGGACTTGAATCCAGCCTCAAAACGGATATTACAATACCTAAGCTACCAAAGCTATTATTAAAGGGTTGTCACAAGATTATATAACATAAACAATTGCTTACAAGTCCAACTGAAAACAGCACAGACCAATATCTGCCACTGCATAATGTGCTGGCAGATCTGTGTTTATGCACTTTGTTGGGAGTAACCAGTAAAACTTCCCAAGTGGTCATGGTCACAAATGATTAAATGCAGGCTAGTGGTATTCATATCTCCTTTTCCATACAGTCATACACAGTAGTATTGAAATGCATATATTCCCTACAAATCATTGCTTATTGCGTGCAACATTTGGCCACTCATGATAGTACATTTATATAATAAATATATATCTTTACATGCTGGCCATAAATGACAGGGGTCACTCATAGCAGAGGTTGCACAAAACAGGTTTTACTATACTAAGCTCCACACCAACAACAAATTTGTTTTACAATCAACCGAGTCCTTTCAAACTCACGGAGCAAAAACTAGACTTTAGATGTAGGAGACAAATGGACTGATGGTTGAATCAACATATAAACTCTATGCCCCTTCAACAAAATATTGCAGCTTAAATAAAGAAAATGTCTAGGAGAGCATACCTTTCTGATGTTGTAAAAATCCCTGTGGGGTACCTCCCTCTGGGCTGCCGACTCCTTAAGCTCATTCAGAAGAACATGGAGCTGGAACCTGGCAGACAGGTAACTGAGACGGCGGTAGCTGAATGACTTCCTATAAATACATTGGAGAATATCTCTGGTTTTTTTTATTAGATATATGGAAATGATTCACTGTATATGACTGGGATGATAATTAAAATCACTGCTTATACAATGTTATTTCTATATATAATCTAGTTTTTCTTAAAAAGTGTGTACCACTCTGTCATTAAATATAACAGGTATACGATACTGTATTGATGACACAATATTGAGAAGCATCAGGTCATGCAAGTTCAGACTGAAATTTACACAATTCATGTGGAAAACTAATTCTAAAAGACCTCATATTTGAAGCCCACATTTTGTTGTTTGGGGTTCAATTTTAAGCATGGAGGGTCAACAGTCTTGACGCATCTTTCTATCTGACATATTCCCAGACAGAATTGGGGTTTATTTTTTTTGAGGCTCAAGAAATGTCTTTTAATGATCCAAAGGAAGTCAGTGCACACAACTCTTTCTCATTATAACTTGGTAGTGGAGGTTGTGATCATAACCGCCAACCATGTTACATGCTGAACATCAGAGTGAGGACTGTGTAACCACAGAATAGTGATATACTGAGAATAGTGAAATATATTGATCAGTGGTATAGAGGAAATATCAAAATTTCTTAAATAAAAATGTTTTGAAAAGGAAATAAAAATAACGCTAACGTAATTATGTCATCAGGTCATTGGATTTATTGTGGTACATTTTATCTAGAATTATGTCATAATGAAAAGCATTATAACCAGGTAGAGCTGTAAAGCATTGCCAGTATATTGATCTCTGGAACTGTAAAAACACCAACATCCCCAAAATTTTAAATAACAAATTTTAGTCCAATTCTGATATTTTTATAACTTTCATCCAGAAAATATTAAAAATATACTTCAAGGTAGCTTTCCTTTATAAGTCGAGTTATGATACTACCCACGTATCATCTTTTTTGATAAATTACCATAACTGCTGCAAATTTTGGAGGACATTAGACCAATTAAAAACAAGCCTCAACATTTTTAAAAAATTGGTACCCAATCACGGAGGACAAAATACCTTACTATGACTATAGTTTCTTCATATTTTCCAGAAAAGGTTACTTATCCCAAGTTACCCATGCACCACTCAATTGGCTGCACATATGAATGGATTTTTCAGCCCTGAGAAAGTATGTTATAGAGAAACCATGCCAACACATGTTAGCAGCCGTCTATATCCCAAATAAACAAAAATTTAGTGTATAACAATAAATTTACTAGCTGCCAATTTATATAATAATGAAAACCACTCTCTGTGTAATAACATTACAGGACAATAAGATTGTTGAAATGGAGAAATCCCTGAAAATTTGGTTGGGATGTGGAGGCCACATAGATACCCACTGTGGTCCTGGGGTAATTCTTTTGTCAGGTGTTTAAATGGGCAATGTGCACTGTACAAAAAATGATTTTCAGCGATTACAAACCTTACAAAAAGGCGTTTTCCTAGCACCCTTTATTAAATGTATAAAACAGCAAAATGCAAAATCAGGCAGATGAATTTATACTTTACAGATCCTTAAAACAGGAAAATTGACTAAATAAAGACCACGGAAGTTCTTCCCGTTCTGAATATTTAACCCATTAAATGGAATTCTATGCATGTTCATACCATCACTGAAAATTTTTACTAATGTTGTTACCTATTTCTTTAAGATCCACATATCTGTACTCACCTCTGTTCTGGTTTCTGTGTCACACACATGTACCAACTGTTTGATACACTTTCATTTGATTTATTTGGGTCTGCTGACTTACATTCAACAAACGAATCAAAAGAAACATTTAACAAACACAATGAATGATTCTGAAGATGTTTTCTTGAATTCTTGGTGTGATAGGTAAAAGATCCATGCCCTCTACCACCATAACTGATATGGTTATGGCATATGGTAAATACTGCCTTCCTTGCAATGTCCACTTTCTGAAAGAAGTCTGATATAAAAATTCTCTTTTTACCACTGAGAACAATGTTCACATTTTTCTTGAAACAGGTCTATACAAATTTACTTTTCACAGCACTGTGTAGTTTACAAACTTTGTTATCGTCTACTTGTGAAAGAAAGCACTCTGTTGATGTCTCAATTGCAAAAAAACGAAGACTTAATTACTAACTTTCATCAGTTGAAAACTTGGCTGATATTTGGTGTATTGTCAAAAATAGCAGAGATCTAGCACAAAAAAATCATCAGCCATGATGTAATCATTTAATATCTAAATTTGTTTTATTTAAGTGCAGTACAGTGGAGTTCCCTGTATATTAATAATGTATCAAAAATATACAAAATTGACTTACAATGGTCCATCACTTATGAAGGCATACATCATATTCTGGTCAGCAAGGAAGGTATCCTTATCAATGTAAGGCCAATCAAAAGGTTTGTCATTCTCCAAGAATTCCTTATTCTTAAATACATATACAATTCCATGTTTCATGCGGAGGTGACACCCGACACTATCAGGAAATTCACACTGAAATGGATCTCCTTTGACCTCAGGTGGGTTGATGGGATGATCTGAAAAATATAGAATAATATTAAAAATATTGATCATCAAATTGTCAAAAAGAGATCCCAATTAAATGTTCTTCTTTATAATTTTAGTGATAAAATATTATAACCTGCCTTAAAAAACATGTAACAAGGGATTTAATTGATTCTTTGCAGCTACTTTTGATGTTGCAAGCTCATCATGTAGAACCACCTTTCATGTGGTATACACATATTTATCCTAGTCCTTAAGTTTTTAAAAATATTAAGACAAAATCAAATTTTTTAAATACTTCTTTTCAAATAGAAACAAATAAAAATCGTTTATACAGTTAATTCTATAAAATGAATCTAATCCAGGAAATGTGACATAAAAGTACATTAATATCAATTTAAAATGTTTTAAATTTATCTAAGCATAATTGTGTATCTTGAAGTGGATCATTTCTTTTCAAACAAATGGAATTAAATGCAATTATAAAGATGCACAGATTAACAAGCAACACGTTAAGAGTTCTGATACATGTAATAATAAAGGAAAGGGAATAGCAGTTAGGCCATGTGGTGTAATTAATTACACAACACAAATGACAGAAAATCATACACACTCAGAAATTATATCAAGTCTAAACACATCTCACTCTCTCTGATAAGATATCAAGTCTCATTAAGGATGATATTACAAATTTTTTAAAAATAGATCTGTTTACATGGTATTAGTCCAAAATACTTAAATCACACAAAATTGTAAATGCTGACATGCATTTTTTGTTTATCTCTTACTTGAAAATCTATTCCATATTAATGGTCAACAAAGCAACTCCCTGAGACAAGTAAACTGCAACATATGAAAACTTGCAGATATGTATATAAACTGCCTGGTCTAGGCTGCCTGTTTTTGCAATCTTCAAATTGAGTACACCTGTAGTTTACATTTCCTCTTCTCCTCATGTGTACATGTGTAAATCATTTCTTTGACATTTTTCATAATTTTAAGGATTTTTATTGTGTTCTGTTGAATTTACCCATCATCATGACATCAAAGCATAAGAACGATACTAAAAGCCAACTTATGTAAAAACTGACCGATGTGATGTAGTGGCCCCAGGAACATACCCCTTAGGGTACACCATTCAGGGAGTAGTTGTACTGAAAGTTACTGGAAAATACAAAATCCTTAACTGCCCAATAATTAATATGTGAATGCATATTTAAAAATTCTACATTTTGCACAGGTTGAAGACAGGAGACATGAAATGTTGAGATTATATCTTTGTTCTGCAACAGATCCTTACCAGATCATTTATATTAAGTCATAAATTGCTAAAGATTTCAAAAGATTTTGAATAATTTAATTGATTTTTATCATTTTCTTTCACTATACTGCCAATGAGATGAATAGAAATGTACAAGTTTTTTCTCTTCATTATTTAATATGACAGAAGTTGCAACAACATTTAAAATCCAGTCTATCCCCGACTTCACAGTGCTATGATAAACCCTTGTAAAAAAATCACATATTAAACACTTAATAATATAATGATCATGTTATTCATATCTGTACAGTAAGCATGATTCTTTTTTACAAAAGTATACTAAGCTAAATATTTAAATAATTAGTAATAAGATAAAAATTCCCATAATGCATTGGTTGATCAGGGTCAGTAGTATTTGCAGCGCAGGATAAATAAGGTACTTCTCTACAATATTTAAAACCCTGCTGTGTATAGGATAATAAGATAGAAAATTTTATTCTTAATTCAAACACTGCACCCAAAAAAATTGTATTCTTAATTCAAAGTCTGCACCAAAACTGTACAGTATTGTTTCACAGGAAAAGACGTACAGTGCTGCCTCTAATGCCATTCATAAAAGCTGTACAAGTGACCAGCAACACAAGTGAGGGACCCTTGTACTGTGGGATAGTCCGACAAGGTTGTGTCATATTAATGCATAAGAACACTGTAACATTATGAAGTGATTAATTGCAACGTTACTCTCATGATACCTTTGCATGCATAACTGAAGGAATATGAAAATAAAACCAAGGAACAAAATTCAAAAGACAGAAAGAAAGAGTAAGTAAAGAAGGAATAGCAAATATGAGGATGTTTACAAATTCTATACAATGTTCAATATGTTCCATAAATGTTTGTATCGAGTATCCAGTTTCACAAACAAAAAACTGTCCACATATCCTGTTGCAACTTTCAATCTTAGTAAGGAGGTCCAAAACTGGAGTGATTAACTCGATGCAGGTTGATGCAGAAGGAAAAGTTAATTCTTATCATCCATGAAAACTTAAACAGGAATGAAGGATGGTATCCAAAAGTGCATTCTGAAGTGTAATACACAAGCACAAAACAGAACAAAGAAGCACATGGTCAACCATGAATTTTGTTGGTTTCATGTCCAGGTAACTAAATGCTTAATCCCTTATAAATGCCTACATGAAAGCGTATTGAAGTTACCAATTTTCACAATCCACCATCTAAAGAGCATCTCCTTGCCTGAAATTACCAACTAAAAATGACCACTGTTGGTTATTTCACATGCATTCCAAATAAAAATAAACTTGTGGAAAAGTAAAATGGATTTACAGGTTTGGAATATCAGTAGGGAGATTGATTAAATACATTTAACAAATACTAAGTGATTTCAAACACAATAATAGTATTTGATGATGTAAAAACAAACTATAATTGGTTATAATTTGTCAAAAACTAACCAAAATAATTCAAGCAAAAATAATAAAACAAAATTCAAATCTGATGGGATCTGTGTCTGGAGGGATCATTGTGTATCCAACAATGTCCGAAGACTCACGAGTCATTTTGTGATTATATTGCAATATTTTCTTGCAAATAAGATTTACACAGTTGTTTGTGAGAGAAATTGAGTGTCTATAACTGGTGATGGAGGTGGATGTGTGATGTTGGGATGTTTGAATATTTCTTTTTTTTAAGGTGGGGGCAGTTAATTTTACATGAGGGGTAAATAAAATGTCCAATTATACATAGATGATTAAGTATGCATTTAAACACAAATCCTTAACACTGCATACACCAACTTACATACATATATGCTCATATATGCATTCATCTGAAGGATCATGCATCTTCTTCTAACAAGAATATTTGCAAATTATTTTGCTTACAAAGTCATCCTAAATAATGCTAAACATATCCAAAATGCAATGACTGATATTACTACATTAACGACAAAGGAACAAATATTTTTTGAGAAAGGCTAAACTTAAGCACAAAATTTTAAACAATATGGCCCAAATTTACCCCAAGGAATTATTTCATGCAAGAAATCTAGGCAACACTAACAATTTAAGATCGATTACAGCTAACCATCTTTCCATTTCAAAACCAAGAAATCTATGCAACACTCCCAATTTAAGATCAATTACAGCTAACCATCTTTCCATTCCAAAACCAAGAAAGTGTATTTAATATCCAGAACCACTCAATGAAGAACACAGTCTCACATGAAATTAGAAAAATGCAAATATGAATCCAATTCATCCAAATCAAATTCACTGAATAAAAAGTGGTACCTGCTTGATTTGACAAATTCATTTCAAATTTCAAAGTAGAAATTTTCAAACAATCTATTTTTATACTGTACATACCTAGCTGTTACAAGTTCTTATAACAGCTTCTGTTTATTAAAGTCATATCCACATTAACCTAATTATTACTTCTGCATGCCATTTTTTAGCATGGACCTGTGTATTGTTTTTCTCCTGGAGAAATAATTAACAATTGTATGTGTTCTGAAGTGTGTGTGCAACTTTATAGCATGTAAATATGCTGATAATACATCTATTGGGTCACAAGGAGAATTAGATGTATGCAATAGTGATGCTATCTTTAAAGAAAGTAACGCTATCTATGTAATTATTATTATTATTCACGCAAAGTCTACTATAGGCAGATCAGATAAATACACAGTATTTATTAACCTTCATTGAAATGAATATAAATTTTTATGGACCAGTAAAATTCATGCTGATTGATGCAATAGTGACTGGACAGAATAGTGGAAAGACCCTATTAGTGCCAATGTGACACATAAAGACATCATGACATGGCATAAAGGTCAGTGACATCACATCAGTGCAATAAGATAATTTATCACAAATCATGATATTGTTTCATCTGATTAAAAACATCTTGGACAGGAATCATGTAATAAGGTCCAAATTACATGCTCCTGTCTTAATTTATTTCTTTACTTAGTAACCAAAATTAATCTTATAGTAATTTATTCTATGCACTTACTAGATTCTTATATCACTAATGTGTGTAAATGAAAACATTCTTTTTAGCTGCTCTTTCAGCAAATGTTTTTAATGTGAGCATCATTCTTCATCAATACTCATACATGAAAATTACCTGCTAACTTGTACATGTACATACCAAGAAATGCAATGACCAAAACGATTCACATCCCATTGTCTCACCATTTAGCATGACATGATAAAGGGCCTACATGACTGAAAATTGCTAAAGTTGACAAAAGGAAAAGAAATTACTCCTAAAAAGTGCAGGGTGTAAAAATATTAGTCAGTTTAGAAAGAAATGCATCAAATTCTTAGCAAGTGACAATTATTTCATAAAAGCAAAAGTAGGTTTCTTTAAAGCATTAACAGCACCACACGATACTATTCAATAGTAACTTACTATAGTAGCCATCAACTGAAATGCAAATTAAAATATGTTACATCATTTTAATCTATAATATTTGGATGGGGTAGTATAAAGGGAGGCAAATCTGTTTATAAATACTTGCAATCAGAAGGGGATGAAAATCAATGAAAAGGAAAGGAAAAGAACAGATAGAATTCAGATTCCTTTATAGAGATATATTTGTATTGGGTTTCTATTACAAGACTTGCTGGTGAAAATATAATGACATTTGCACATACGCTAATTAAAAGAGTCAAAAAATTATTTTATTTTAAATCTGATGTAGAATTACCAATGAACAAATCTATATGAAGTGCACAGAAATCATCATTCAACAACCTAATTAAAATCAGATCTCCACAGTTGTACATTAAGATCTGATAGACACTGACCTTTGTATTTCGCAGTGCACTTAGTTTTAGTAGTCTATTTCATAAAGCATTGTAAATTCTTGTTAGGAGAGTTATTGTTAATAATTATATATTCTGAATGATGTCTATCAGTTTCAGATATTCTAAAAATGTGATCTGACTAGTGAACATGAGTAAGATCACTTATTAGTGTCCATCAGATCCCCACATAGGACTAGGGAGATCGGATTTCAATTAGATTGCATCACTTATCATCATCATCAACACTGTACCAAACAGTGTACTTCTGTGCTTATTTATGATTATTTTTATTTACTTTTCTTAGCCAAGTCTGTAAACACTCACTGTAGCTGTTCATCGTTTTTACCTGCACATCATTAGTGACATCTATATTGTGTGGTCTTCCTTATGC
>QKMX01352700.1:27626-37678 GCA_003401595.1 Venustaconcha ellipsiformis
CGCTTTAGACCACTCGGCCACTCGGGGCCCCTGAAACTAAGGAGCCTATGCTTAACATCCATAAAGAAGGGAGAGGCTCATGTCCTGTAGTTATGTTTTTATGTGTTAGATCATATAAGCATCAAATTTCATAAAATGCAAAACTTCAATCAATGTACATGTAACCTGTAAAAGACTAGAAAAATAAACAGTTAAAGCACATTTAAATCACATCTGTTCATACAACACTACAAGTTTACCCAGAACCATGGGCTTGTTATAGTAAATATGTTGTGTATGCATTCTGTTCTTTAACTAAGTTCACTTCATTACACAGAAAAGTATGGGGGAAAATGTCCTATCACTACTAATCTAAAAATATTTGCCTAATGAATATTTAAAAATTCTTGAAATCTGCACAAGCTGAAGATCAGACTTCTCTTATTCAATACATAAAGACATGAATTTCGGTCAGTGAATTTTTTTCATTATGGCCCAGTTGTTGACAACATACAGATCTTCCAGAACAGACAATCCACACTGAGGATTCATGTGAGGCCATAAACTCCTAAATATTTCCCAAGTTCTTGTATAGTTATGTTGACCAGCTCCCCACAGGACTGTCATAGTAATACAAAAAAATAGTATACACATTTTTTTTTTCTATTTAGTAAAACAAAAGTCTGAACCAAGCTACATCTTTCAAGAGTTTAAAGGGCACTACCATACACCAAGATAAAAGCATTGATTTTACACATGCAGAATGCCTTAACCAAATGTAATTAGTTTGTGCAAATTTGTGGCAATAGGTGAAAAAGTATTAGAATTAGTCCAGGCAACATTATAAATTTAAACAAGAATTAAATTTAATGCTGGATGTAAGGTCACAACAATCTGAATCTGTCAGATGTACATGCTCTTGTCAATATGCTCACAAAGTACAAAGTTTGATGTCAATAAATATAATACTACAGTACACAGTATACCAACATAATTAAAGAATACTATTTTAAAATAAATTGTTAATGAATCCTAGAAAGTAGGTCATCACTGCATACCAGTTTCAGTTCTTGACACACATTTGGTGGAAACAGGTGAAAATTTACTGGAAATAATGTCTGGATAAACGTTTAAACATTTTTTAACAAATCCTACATAGGACAGCAACCCAGGTTTGGTGCATGATCCATATTCATTCAAAAAAGCACAGAATGTAAATTTGATTGTCAAAATATGTATTACAGTTACAACAAGAAGGTATGAGTATAATTTTAAATTTTGCCTTCATCCAAGCACAATTTTTAATTCAATCCTGGAAAGTCAGTCACAGCAACCCAGCTTTGGATGAAAAATATATTCTTCCAAAGATGTACTCACCATGAGCTTTTGATGTGAATAGGTGAAATAATCCAGAAGTAGATAGACAATGGAGGACAGATGGAGGAAATAAATTATATGAACATTCCATTTCTAAAAGCAGTGGCATAAAATGAATGTTACAATATATAACCACATACTGTGTCTGGTAAGGAAATAAATTTTAACCTAAACTATAAATATTCCCTTTACAATAATATGGGTGAATGCTTTCTGCACAAATAGAAACACATCAACCCTCTTCTAATCTTCCTCTCTAAAAAGGAACCTGTTGCATCATATTTAATAAACTCTTACATTTGGCTTCTAATTTAATGCTATAACATGGAAGAGCTGTAAAGCACATTCAAAGCCAGGCACATTTCCCATAACAAATCTCTCTCTTTTTTTTCTCTCTCTCTAAACAGTTGCAGCAGTTGCAGCAGAAATAATAGTCTTTCCCTGTATCGCAGACATGCAAAAAACTGTACAAATACAAATGGACCTTATCAGAAATTAGCAAAGCATCCTGGGAACAACATTTTGGAAGAGAAAAAGATGTAATTTTTTTTATCTAATACATGCAGGAATTTTAGTTTTGAATCCTCAACTGACAGTCTGGTTAAGTTAATGGTACAAATAATAAAATCTATTTGAAAACCCAATTAACTGTACATGTATTCCCTGTCATCTGATGTTTATGACCTTTGCTAAGTCCACTCAGGACAACAAAAGACCTTTCCTAAATCTCCTCAGGACAACAAATGACCTTTGCTAAGTCTACTCAGGACAACAAATGACCTTTGTTAAGTCTACTCAGGACAACAAAAGACCTTTCCTAAATCTCCTCAGAACAACAAATGACCTTTGCTAAGTCTACTCAGGGCAACAAAAGACCTTTCCTAAATCTCCTCAGGACAACAAATGATCTTTCCTAAGTCTCCTCAGGACAACAAATGACCTTTGCTAAGTCTCTTCAGGACAACAAATGACCTTTCCTAAGTCTCCTCAGGACAGCAAATGACCTTTCCTAAGTCTACTCAGGACAAAAAGTCACCTTTGTTATACTGAGTGGCAATGAATAGATTAGCTGATTGTAAATTTGCAACAAAATGATACATTTTCCAAAGTGTTTGGTAGGCAATGAGAAATTCTTTTTCTCTCTTCACCAAGACCACTCAACTTATTCAACATTTACCATTTTAATAAAAAAAAAGTTATAATATATTCATTTCTTTGATTTGAGAATGCAATTTTAATATAATGAAATGAACATCTTTTGTGTAAGCAGAAAAGGTGTCCAATTTATTTTACCCATGATTACTAGAATATTTCTTATCCTGTCCATACACCATAAGATGTATTGTGTGCATTTTATAGTCCCTTTTGTATTAATTATTCTTTCCTTTACATCTGATAACAATTGCTTATAATTTTCATCCAATTTTTTGTATAAAAAATATGCACACTTTCATAAGAAAAATACTCGTTAAAGAAGTGCCAAATTTATTTATGACTTTTAAGAATTAAAGGTCTATTAAAAATAAGTGGGTAAAAATACATACAAACAATACAGTAGCATCAAATAATGCAGTTCTGAACATTCAGTCACAACTACCATTCAGCCTTTCCAACATTTCTAAAAAAAAGTTGATCAAATGACAGAAAAAGATTTATTATTATTTATTATTTAATGAAAAGGTTGTGTAGAATATATTAGGCAAAAACCAATCCTCATTTATTAGACAACTGATAATTTACTAGATGATAATCTAAATGTATAAGATGCTGATATTTCTGCTTTGTCATCTAAAGCAGACTCATTCTACTTTTGTTAGTCTGGACTTGGAAGAAAACAATAACCGATTGACTCTTATAGTCAGTCAGCTTACAGAAATAACAATCATGCTGACATCTCCAAAAATGAATTTTTATCAGCTAAATTATTTTGCTGGAAGTAAATCAGAAATTGTCATCAACATATATAATAAGCATTACTATTAGGTGGCTAACTATTAGTTTTCAGTCAGTTTTCTAGAAAGCACTGAAAAGGCTAAGTGTAGTGATGTGACCATTACTGTATTTGACTACAACCATACCTACATACACCTATCTAATGAGGAATACATTTATAAGCAGTCATCTGAGAGATAAGAAAAAATGTCATTATACTCACTTCTTTGTGCATGGTTCTTCAAAAAAACCAGCTTTAACTTGTCTGTTATGAAGAAGAAAAAAAACCAACTCTTATGTACGACTGAAAATGTTGCTTCCTTGCTCTAGATAGTTCATTATCATTCGTAATCTCCCTTCCTTAAAGCATAAATATCTTACGAGACTGAAATTTTTAGCAACATCACATTACCTTCATCAGTGACTAACAACCATTATAAGTCCCGTGATCAACATCAGTTGATGATGAAATCAGCGTGATATTGATGAAAATGTCAGTCTATATGATATTAATGCTCTGAGCAAGGGAAATTACTGACAATCAACACTTATGTACATATCTGACAATATCAAATTATGTAGTAAACAATCACAGATCTGCATATATTTATGGTTTGCTGATACATAATATGAAGAAATTTTTTTTAAGAATAACCTTCACAACTTTTACTAAAAATCTCTGCTCTCAATCATAATTACAAAGATACAAGTGTACAACAAAAGTTGTCAAGGATCATGATGACCTTGATCACAACCTTTCAATCGTGAAATCATCTGGCTTCCATGTCTCATAAATGAACAACCTGCCTGTGAAATTTAGCAAAGATATATCCTGAAGAATACAAAAAATCATGCAAAAACCAATTCCCCTCAAACAGATCACACTACCATTGACCTTCTGATCCACCAAGCACTGTGGCTTCTTGTCTCTTAATGGACAACCCACACAGTGGCATCACTAAGGGGTGCGGACCGCACAGGGAGACACCGTCGAAGGAAGTGACATCAAAATGACTGTCTATAAAATTTGTGAATTTTTGTGCAAGAAGGAGGTCCATGGAGGTGACACCATGAGTTACCACACATGATTGTCTATAAAATTTTCAAATTTTTGTGCAGGAAAGGGGTCAATGGGGGTGACAATGAGCTATCACACATGACTGCCTATACAATTTTTGAATTTTTTGTGCAGAAAGAAGGTAAATGGTGTGACACCATGAGTTACTACAATGTGTGACACCAACCCTAGTGATGCCACATAAGGGTTTGAAAAAGGTATTTGAAACAGGACTTGTGTGTTAATGAACAGAAACTATATTGTGTTGTCCAACAGAATGATTAAGGAGAAACTTTAACACTGTTAACTATGATACAACAAGTCTTCTGTTTGAGCTGGCAAGTTAGGCAGGAGTGGAACTCCTTGTATATCACAGCATGAACTTCAGACACTTAGTAATATTATTCCAAATTTTCACTCAAATGCAAAAAATGATATAGAAATATTTAACCTTGAAAAACTTTTATTGCAAAATTTCAACTACCAATGTTGACAGCACTGCTACCATTGACACTAAACCTCGCTATGCTTGCACAGCTGGGACAATGAAAATATCCTTCAAGATATAAGGATATACAGATTTTCATTTGGAAGCATTTATAGAATGCTACCTGACTGATCAGAAAAGAAAGGAAATTTTACTTGTTCAAATTCAAATATTTGTTATCACAGGCAAATGTTGATGTCCAACCTCGTTTTGTACTCTAGATAAGAGCATCTTTCAGAACTTATGTTATAATGAGTATGGTTTACATAAATGTGAGAAGATGAACTGTTATAAAAGTGAAAAATGGCATAATAATGCATTAAAATCTAATAATTAACAAGCAAGAACAAATGTTCACTCACAAGAATGAGTGTGTTCAATTGATACTAGATTAATGAAACATTACTTTGTCTACATAACAATACACTAACAACAGTTTAATTCAAGAAATACTAATTTTATCTAGGTCACTGGTAATCAGAGTAAATGCAAATGATGTTGGAAAAAAACTCATATATTAAGCTGAACTGTTGTCACATATGCTAATCACAAATAAATGTTATCTATCTTACTGTATTTTATCTTTGTGACTGCGATGTAAAAAAAAACAGTTGGCATATATTGGTCTGAATAATTCACTGCAAAACATTATTTGATAATAATCTATATACTCATAACTTATGTCTCAAAACAGTCAGCTTGCACTTACTTACAGATGCAGTATAGTGCAAAAAAATATCAACATCTAATGGTGATAAAAATAAATGTGCATGATACATGTATACATATGTGTGTCTAAATACGCTAAGACCTATTTCAATGAATAACAACAAAGCTAGTCTACCATGGCATATAAAAGTCTTCAAAGGCTGCACTCAGGACTGGAAAATGTACTTTGCCTGACAGCACAATGACAGATGATTAACTGGTATTTAACAGTATATCAACACATTGAAGATTATTGAATACAGATGCATTAGTTGTCATGTGCCTTGCCCAGAGATCACCATCGGCATCCAATCTGGCCAAGATTACTAAAAACAATCTGTTGATTTGGAATCAGTCGAGATTAAAATTTTAAGTTACTTAATCAAAATTGTTTTAGAACAAGATTTCAGCTCAAGTGTATGAAAATATATATTGTGGGCAAGAAGAAAACTTTTCCAGCCCTGTGAGCCTAATGTGCAAAGCACTGTGCTACCACAGACAAGAAGTGTTGAATTGATGCAAGTCAGGTTAATGAAACTAAAATGCATATGAAATACAAACAACAGAACTAATGTGCTTTTAAACTAATACCAATATGGCATCTGCATGCCAGATTAATTTATTACAGAATAAAATAAAATTGTTTATTCAGCTTTAAACATACATAATGTATATCATTAATAGTGTAACATATGTGCTTATAGAATAAACATATTGGTAGGTCTACAAAAAGAAATATCAAATAGTAAACAATGAAAAGTGATTAACATAAGCTACTTTGTAATTTCATTAAAAAGTAAAAGTATTTAGCTAGTTTAAATTTTACCTTTAGACTAAGGGTGATGATACCAAGAAAAATCAAAACCTCTCATCTCTGGATATGTCTCTATATCAACCTAATTCAACAGCAAGATTATGAGACACTGTTACTAAAGGAAGATATATTCTAAGTTTATAATATCAAACTTAACAATGTTTTCATGTTCAATCAAACAGTTTAGAAAAAGTTAACCTGAAGCTTTCATCTTCACACTAAGAACTTCATCAGCAGATTGATTAAATCTTTACTGACTGTTAACATCAATCGATGGAATGGTGAATAATAATACTCCAGTGAAGTTTTCACCAAAATATAAGCTTAAAATTTGTAATTGTATACAGGCATGGATCCAACTCAAAATCATTTTTAGACAGTGTATAACAAGCAAATTTACTAGAATTTGACTCCTTTCCATAACTGCATAAAATGGTCATATGACCTTTTCTTTAATTACATTATAAGTATCACAGAATTATACTGATTCTGGCATAAATTGGACAGTCCAGTTTAATTTCAGGCCATGTTTAATTTGGTAAGCCCAATTTTACCTATTACAAACACCACCAGAGACAATAGCACTTTTCAACATTAAATATATTTCAGACAAAAATTATGGCTTGATAGAATCATTGACCGAAATATTATAATTTTTATTTTTCATTTGATATGAAATGGTAATTTGACAACCTCTCCATGAAACACATCCAAATTATTACATTTTTTTATTTTCAAGAGATTTCTACAAAATTTCAAATGTACATTCAGTTTTCATGAAAAACTGTTATTTTCTGATTAGCTTATTATGATCCTGACCTATAATCTTTCTCACCCTAAGTCAACCACAAAATCTGGCCAACATACTTATCCCCAATTATTTTGCAAAATCATTATTTTCTTATTTCACTTATCCGGACATTGAATCAAGGACCAACAAATTTTTGCTTCTTTACATTAAGCATAAGCTCTCCACAAACTCTAGTAAAGATACACTGCTGAGAAAAAAAGTGATATGAAAATGAATTTTGATCTTTCAGCCAGTGAATCTGACCATTGAAATTTTTACCCAAAATCAACAGGCTTCTTCCTTAAGCCATCAACAATTTTTGGTGATGGTATAGTCTCAAGGATATTTTATTTGTTAAAAACCATATTTTACTTCTCAGCAAGTGACCTTTACATTTGGTCGTTTGACCCCCAAATTAACAGGCTTCATCCCAACTCCCTGTACAAGTTATCCACAAGGATTGTGTCCTTGTCTGTGATGTACAACTTAAGTTCAATAGGTTTCTTCCTTGCTGCAATTGCAAGCCATTCACCATGTTTTGTAATGGTAAAAGGTGTCAAGTTATGTGCAGAAATAAAATTGGTAATAGGTGAACATCCATACAGACATATATGTGTATACAGAATGGATATAACATCATATGCTCTACCTTTTGGTAGAAGTTATAAAAATTTGATATAATACAATATATTACCATTCTAGCAACATATCACTAATGAGACTAAAAAAAAAATGACACAGAAATTTAACAAAACCTAGAAACTTGGAGATTATTTTTGTCAGATTAGAAATTTATAAATTTTACAATAAATGGAATTTTTAATGTTATTTAAAATATCTTCATGTCTCTTATAAACCATGCTTCAGAGCTCCAGATAAGGAAATATCATAGTGAATAGTTTACTCCATATTTCAAACTTTAAATAGCTAAATATGATCAGGCAATGCATAATTGGGAAAAACAAATTTGGTTTTTTGAAAATACTCATAAAAATAAATTAAAAATCAATCAGATCTCTGTGATCCTGAATTGCTTTTTACCTGTCTGCCAGCAAAAGTTGAGGATAATTTCAGTTCAAAAAGACATTAAAAAACTTGTTTATCAATTGCAATAATAATAACATCCAGTAATTGATACAAACTGTTTCCTTTGCATCATAAATATCAAATTTGATATGTCTATAATGACTTTAAAAACACCATAGTTACAGTTTCATCATGTTCTTGCTGAGCTAAAATCTTCATCAAACATTATCACAAAGTAACTAAATCCCAAAGTTTGCTAATTCCAAATAATACAAAATATAAAAGAACTAAGATTATTTTTAAATGCTAAATTACTGTTACAAATGCATATTCTCAAACTGAAACTGGTTATTTGATGTGCAACTATGTATGGATTTTACCATGAACCACAAAGGAGGATCAGATACTATTTTCCTGAGTTAAGAATGGGTAAATAAAAGGATTTTTCTGTAAAGAAAAACAAATGGTATGCTCTATAAATGTTTTTGTCATCAAGATATTTAATCTGAAAGATAAATTAAAAAAACATAGTTAAAAGGAATGGCTCTGTCTTTGTTATTACAGCAACTTAATATTGAGTGAAATGTATTCACCC
Organism: Venustaconcha ellipsiformis; assembly: GCA_003401595.1. Taxonomy (NCBI): domain Eukaryota; kingdom Metazoa; phylum Mollusca; class Bivalvia; order Unionida; family Unionidae; genus Venustaconcha; species Venustaconcha ellipsiformis. The sequence continues at coordinate 36,392 of QKMX01352700.1, forward strand.
CATTTTAAATCATACGACTGACTTATTTTCAGGAGAATGCAAATATAACCAAAGAGGTCACCAGATTCAGATGCCCAACCACTAACACACTAATGTGCTTTGATAACTAACTGCAGTGAAGAATATATGAATGCATGTATGAATAAAGTTGAATTGCACATCAGAACAATTTGGGCTATATAGTGCCATGTAAAGTTAGATGTAATAAAAGCATACAAAGCAGGACAGAGGTAAAAATCTCTTTTAAGAAATCCAAGACCATCTCACCATGAACATTAAAAACTTCCTCATCTTTCTTAAAATAAATGATCAGCAACTTAACTGGTCTGCTCCTTCTTAACCATATACTTTTGTCCAGTCAATGCTCTGTACACAATGTATTATTGTAGTACAATTACATATTTGACTTCCAACAACCTTTGTTGCATTTTGTATCTGAATGCTTAAATTGTATGCATATTTACACAAATAAACAATTTATCTGGAGCTCTGAGATCTGTATTGTTTGATTTGGAGAGAGAGAGAAAAAGAGAGAGAGAGAGATGGGAAAGAGATGAGAAGACAAGCATACATATATACAAGTGCATGCACGACTAATCTGAAGTACATTTTATTCATAGTTAGTCATTTCTGTGGTTTTTTGGCTTTTTTCTTTTATATACCCATGTCAGGAAAAGATCAGAACATACTTATATATTCTGGTACATGCACAACTGATTTGGTAGCCTCCAGACTATGGACACAATTTGCCTGACCCTATTATCACAGTAATTGCAAGAAATTTGCTGCACTATTTCATACCTTCAACATTTCCATTTCAGGGATCAAAACTAAAACACTGTATTCAAGTATTTCATAAACAAGATAATTTTCATGCTGAATATTGGGGCCCTGGGTGGCTGAATGGTCTACAGTGCACTCATTTACTGCCATCTCACCTCTGTTCATGTCATTTCAAGCCTAGGACGTGACCAATGTGGGTACATGTGAAAACTTGCCAGTATCTTCCCATAGGTTGATAGTTCTTACTGGGGTTTTCCCAGCTTCTTCCACAAGTTATACTGGCTGCTATGTACAGCCTACTGTGTGCTGAAAAAAATGGCATTAAACCCACAACAACAAGCAGAATATGTCTCAAAACCACAAAAAGGTACATTTCTATAAATAAAAATACTTCAATGTTATCTTCTAAGGGCTGGAAAGTCCTCTATGCATGAAGCCAAGAACAAGTTAAAAAAATTATGAAGACAAGTTTAATTCCATATTTCTCTTCCAAAATTGCAATCT